>CAUYRH010119947.1:0-82734 GCA_963574655.1 Perodicticus potto
GCTTCAGATACAATTAGAGATATTTTCATCAACCTGATTGTGATAGCATTCAAGAGACTTTCTCATTACTTTGTGAGAACAATTTTGATCCGTATTTAGAAGTTTTCTCCTAACCCTTCAAATATGTACCACCGGTGTAATCCCGCCCTCTATCCTCACTCCCCCCACCCTCCCTCTCCCTCCCCTTCCCTCCCTCTCTCCTTTCCCTATCTTCTTGTACAATAAGTGGGCTGTAGCCTACACTTGAAAGATATAAATTTTAGCTGCTGTCAGGCACTTGTTTTCTGTAAGGTAGAAGAATGGCGTGGTGGCATTATAAAAACAAGCAAATAAACAGGTAATAAATGTGTCCTTATCTATGACAGCTATATTTTGAGGTTTTGGGAGGCGAAATTATTAGCTTGAAAGCAATTTGGTAGTAAATAAATAATAGATAAATACAAAATACCGTGGAAGGAATTAATAGAACAAGATCAGCTACATGTATGCTCTGCCTTAGGGTGTGCTTGAAAATGTTCATAATGCAAGCTTAAGGGTTCAGAGCTTTATTGTTTTTTCAAAGTGCCCACGCCTCTAAGAAGGCCATGGGGAGAAGCAGGAAAATAAAGGATCAAATGCAGAGAATGTGACTTCTTGTGAGTATTATTATTAATTATTATTTTTGAGACAGAGTCTCACTCTGTCACCCATCATCATCGAGTGCTGTGATGTCATAGCTCACAGCAACCTTAAATTCTTAAGCTCAAGTGATCCTCCTGCCTCAGCCTCCCAAGTAGCAGGGACTACAGGTGCCGCCATCATGACTGGCTAGTTTTTTCTATGTTTAGTAGAGACGGGGTCTGAAGGAAGTACATTGTCACTATTTCAAGAGCATGCATTCATTATGACCTGTTTACCTACCTAAATGAATTAATTTTCCTAGTTTCCCAATTGAATTTTACAACAGTTCACATGTATCAGAAGATTTAAAACATTTAACAGGAAATGTAGGATTTTTAAGTTTGAGGATTTAAAATTTCAAGTTCTGGCTGTCATCTTTCTAAGAACCATTGTTCCCACGTTTCATTGTCTTAGAGACTTCAGATTGTCAAGAAAAAGACGATTGTAGTCATTTATATCGGCATCAGATTGAAAATTTTCATCAAAGGCATCTTGCTTTCCGAATAGAGTCCTCAAACTCAATACGTCGGTGTTAATCTATTCTATAGTCCCTTTCCGTTTTCTCCTAATTTTCATGTTTGTGTTCTAAACGTGTGTCCCTGTATCTATGTCTGTGCTCTCATCTGTGGCAAATGTGTGTTTTGTGGCTGAGTTCTTGCTGGTCTGTGTCACACACTGACGGCACTCAGCCGTGCTTTGCAGCATCCTATCGGTGAGGGAAGAAAAGAACTCCATCAACATTTCCCTATTTGGATATTAGAGTGCCTATTTTTTTTCCAGGTCCGTGAAGGAACTTAGACTGTTGGGGAAGGGATGAAGAGAAGAAGAACAGAACTGGGAAGGGATGGCGGGGTTGAGAGAAAGCAACGCTCCTGTGCTACACAGACACGGGGATGACAAAAGAAAAGAACCCAGCACGGCTTTCCTTCAAACGGAACGTGTATGAAAAAGCTCGTTCAAGCTAAGTCATCTGACACGCACAAACAAAAGTGGCTGCCACCAGACAGGTCTCGTAGTTTACTGGAGATTGAAGTTCTGAAAGCTTTGTAAAATTATCCTTTATCTTTTTGACACCCTAAGTCCCTATCTTACTTTGTTGGGGGATCGGCCATTTCCTGAGAGGCTGTGTCCAGGTGCACCTGGAGCAAATGCCTCCGTGGTCACCACCTGAGGCAAGAGACACTTCTAATTTCTGAAACCATCTGGTCGGAAGCCCTAATCGATCTATTTTTTCCCAAGGTACATATTGTGCCCCTTTATCTCTGGAGACCTTTTAGGACAGACCTCAAACCATCACAAGGTCACTGCTTTAGTCTGAATCAATTCAATAGAAAAATTTTGGAGAAGTCAGCTTTTCTTCGGATTTCTTGGATTTACTGTCTTTTACTCTGAGCATGAAACACCTCATAAACCACACCAGAAGACAGAGCTGGGCACTTAGCCTTGGCCCACATCTTTTAGAGGTCATCTTCCTAGTGTTAACTATCCAGAATTAATTACTCATCACACATAGACCTCTTTATAAATTCTTTGTGAATACCTAAAGTGATCATTTTTCTTTGCACCTACTTATACAACAAGCATCCATTAAGTTTTAATTACCTCTTCTCACCAAGCCTTTCATCTGTGCCTTCTATCTACTGCTAGGGGCCTTTGAAGCTAGAGACTGGGATTTAATATATACAGTTCATTGAAGGACTGACTTTGGGCCATTCAGGTTCAGAGCTTGTTGATTGAAGCTATGAGGCCAGCAAGTTCTTCAGACATGCAAAAATTCCAGTTCCCTCTGAATTCAAATGACTATATTTTCTTAGGGAATCAGGGCCAAATTTGGCCTGCAGTAGCTATATCCCTTCTAGAATGGAAACTGGGGGATGAGATCAAAGTTGAAAAACAGCTTCCTTTGTTCTTCTGGGCAAATTCAGCTTTGAAATTTAACAAAAAATATTGCTGCATACATGCATTGGTTCTAAAGAATTATGAAAGAGACTAAAAGAAAGAGAAAGAATGATAAGAGAGAGAAGTTTAGAAAACAAAAATGTGCAGTGAGAATCTTCTTTGTATTCAACCAGTCATTGATTTATTTTAACATCTTACTTGTCTTACTGAAATAGTGCATCATTTCGAATTTTATTTGTTTACAGCCGTGGAAGGACTGGGCTCCCCATCTATTTAGAGAGTTCTTGCACAAGCATTGTGGCCAAATCTAATTATTTTTCTTGCTACAGTGGTAATATGCTGTATCTTCAGAAGAAATCAATTCTAGAGTGTATTCAAGGAAACCAGCCCACAGTCCATGTCCAAGAGTTCAATAAAATAAACTTCACTGTTTGGAGATACATTAAAAATCAAGGATTGGAATAAAAGCATAGAACTCTCATTTGAGAAGACGGAGCAATTCACTAGCAAAGAAAACCTCTCACTAATCACTCATCAGATGGATGTAGGTTCATTTTTTTTTTTAATTTTATGTACCATTTCTTTAATTTTATTTCATTTCCTTTAGTCTATGATGCGTTGATAAGGAAATTGGTATTTGAGTACTGGCATTTGAATTTTGAGATGCTGAAAGCCTGGCAAGAACGAAGTGTCTCTTACGTGAAGCATCACTTGAGTGTCTTATATACAGTTAGCTGTCACTGTAAGCTTTGCATTGGAGACAGAGAGCAGGCAGCTAATTTGTGTTTTTTAAAGGTGACCGTCACTCCATACAACTGCTGGCTTGCTCTATCACATGCAAGATAGTACAATGAGCTCTCAAGCTGTACAGCTGGATGTTGTTTGGCATCAATACCACCTCTTTCATCCAAACCAAATTCCTTCCCTTAATCCAGTCAGCTGGAAAGCAAACTTTCCTGGCATGATGTACACCGCAAGCAACAGATATAACAATACCCAACTGCCACCGCTAACGGGTCCCCCTGACTGTGCTTGAGTGCAAGAGACAGAGAGGACAGACACTTCAGTCACGGGCGGAAAAGCAAAGAGATCAGTTTGCTTACCCATCTCACGAGATCTTTACTTGACTGTTTGCTGTTAATAAAATTCTGGAATTTGGATTCTGGCTGACATTTTCAAACTTCATTTATATGATAAAAACAATTTGGATGCATTAAAAGTAGAGTGAGAGAGGCAATTAGAATAACTTAAAATACAGTATAAGTATTTCATTTTCAATGCCTTGCTTGTGTCTAACTTACGTAAGTTAGGGCTACGTGCAGAGAGGAGTGCTATTTCAGTATAGTTTCACCTGCTTCTAAACCATCTTCTTCTAAGTGATAACACTGTTATTGTAAAAGCAATAATCGTACCACATCCATGGACCAGTTGGAGACCAGCATCTTTCTTCCTTCTCTCTCTCTCTAACCTGTTTCACTTACATTGAATGAGGATTCTGGCGTAACACTTAAATTTTATCTTTTCCAAACAATATTAGTAGGTCACCATTATAAAAGGCAAGAAAAATTTAGCCCAGCAAGCCTACAGTGGAACAACAAGCAAGATTTTTGCTCTTTCAAAACAATTGTCTGAAAGTTGTAGAAACCAAACTTGCGAAATATTCCAAAGAGTAGGTCTACTAGAAACCCCTACAGAAACGATGCACTTTTACTGCTCAGATAACTTAAAAATATACTTTTTATCATGTTTGATAACTTGAAAAATAAATTCTCTTTGTCCACCCACATTTCTGAGCGCACCGATCCAAGGTCATTTTAAATGACAGAATAAAACGCACTCACGTAGAACAATTGCAAGTAGTTGCATTGACCACGGGAGTCTGGCTTATGTACCTGGTGCTTTTACCCTTTCACCTTCATTTTGCTCAGGCTCAGCCCAGAGGTGAAGACACAAGTTGACAGCAAGCATCGGTAGCTCTGAGCACTGTGCACAGTGCTTCCAATTACTTTAGGGTAGCATGTACCCATGGCCGATTGCTTTCATGTACGCTTATTCTTAATTTAGGTCTCCCTGTTCCTGCATAGCTTCATCATGCCCCCTCTGAATAGGCCCTTTGTACCCCTGGGCTAGATCAGACACCCAAAGCCATCCGTTCACTGGTGTGGTGTTACCATCAGTGATTTGCAACCGCTGCCACAGCACCCTGGGATCTGCGGAGGACATTCTGCGGGACCACGGTTGCTGGGGAGATGACGTGAAAATAATCTTCAGGGAGAAATATAAGAAAATATGTAATGAAATTGGCACTTTTTAAAAAAGCATGTGTTCAAATAAGCTTAAGAGCACATTTATTGTATTTCTGCCCTAAACAGTAGATAGTATAATCATTATGAGTAGCTGATGACTTGAAACCGAGACTGTCTATTAAGGGCATAGTACATATAATAACATTATGTAATATTAATAAGGTTAGGAGATTTCTCCATTGTTGTACCCGAGAATATCAACTGTC
This sequence comes from Perodicticus potto, assembly GCA_963574655.1. NCBI lineage: Eukaryota > Metazoa > Chordata > Mammalia > Primates > Lorisidae > Perodicticus > Perodicticus potto. The sequence continues at coordinate 5,072 of CAUYRH010119947.1, forward strand.
TTATTTAAAGGCTAGTACATCCGCCCGCAAATTGAGTTTCCATGCTCAGTTGATTCGAGCCTATTTCAAGCAAAGGTGGCCAACTATGTCAAAATATATACCGATTTTGTGATATACATAGTTTTCCAAAGGACGAAGTGAGATCACCAGTCTCAATCCATTTGTGACTTGACTTAGATTTAATGTTGCCCTCAAGAAATAGCTGGCTAGTCTATAAGAGCACTGAAATATTTTTCACTGAGCTGGGTTTCTCCTTATTCTTCAGTTTTCTGATCATGAGTCACTAAAATTTTCTTTAGAAATTAGAAAAAAAACCCTCCTATTATTGAGAGAATTCATTACATTAGTATAAAGTGAAACAGCCTACTTAATATAATCAACGGTACTGTTTGGGGGAATTTGTTCTTTTTGACATTTCCTGAAAGAATAGCTCTCTCTACAACATTAAGGCTAAATAGATGGGAAGTGTATGAAGAACAGGAATGTACACAAATTGCATTTTAATTCCTATTTTTCTTTAAAAAGATGTCATTGATAAATCTAAATGTGGTTTAAATATACATTTTGCTTCAAGTGTTTAGGAAATGATGACTAGCACAGAGAAAAATAAAGCCATTAATTTTCCATTTGCATAACTTGCCCTTGAACTTTATTTGACATTATTTCTCATTTGCTTTTGCAATATGAAGTCCAAGATTCCAGTTTAAAGAATGTAAGCATTAGTGGGCCACCCCCTCATTTCTGGATACCAAAACTTATTTTCTTAACATCTTTTTAATGTATCAATGTAAGTAGCATGTGGCCTACCTTGACAGCTGCCCTGAATTCTGAGTACTTCTAATTCTGAAAGCTTTAAAGAATTTCTGTTGGAAAATCTTACATGAAAATGTATCATCCACAATGTAAAATGTGTAATCTGAATTAATTTATTTTCTTTCTATCTTTTATTGCTATGTAAGTTTCGCCCCCTTCTCAAGTGGAAAGAGAGAAAAAAAAGGAAAAAGTACAAAGTAGGGTGCCGTGGTGTCTGTGATGCTCTAACAAAGCCAGCTATACTTTGCTGCTCTTGGGGAATCCTAGGTTTCTTAAATCCATTAATTGGATTTGAATTTAAGCAAACATTTTATTCCGTGTTGTCTTCCTCCCTGCTCCCTCCCCCTCACTCTTGTCTTCTTCAAACATAATGAGCAGCTCCTGTCATGACAGGGACTGTGCCAGACGCTACTGCTACATGGTTATCAAAACAGAGGCTGCCCCCAGCATCAGGGAACTAGTCATTCAGTGGGAGACGGTCGGCACATTCACAGATGCCTAGAATACAGTGTAGGGAGAGCAAATCATGAGAGGTCGGGGCGCGCGCACTGGAACATCCGATTTAGATGAAGAGTTGAGGGAAGGCTTCCTCAGAGGAGTGACATTTGAATTTAGTTTGTAGTTATTATTACCAAACAACAACAATAACAATTTTTGTAGATACAATACATATAGGATCCTCTGCTTGGTTCTGAGGTTAAAATTGATAATAATAACCTAAAGAAACCAAACAAGAAAAACACCCAAAGTTCCAATTCTTACCCTCAAGTATCTTTATAGTTATACCTGTGCATTATAATTTTATTAATGAATTAAGACATTGCTTATATATGTATAGTTTTTCTAAACGCTTTCATATGATTCTTTCTGTTAATCTATTGCATTAGCCCTGTGCGCTAAGTAGGTAATTACTCTGCATAGTAAGTAGGGATAGATTTTTCCATTGTGTGTCACATACGTAGTCTGCTGGATTCTGAAGATGGGTTATTGAAGGAGCGTTCATGGCTGGATCCCACTAGGTGCAATCTAGTAGACTGGTAAGTTTTCTACTGGGGATCAACTCAGGGTGGTTTGAAGAATATGGTAGGGTTGGGGATTCCCAGCTGGAGGTCAGTTTCCAGCCCACTCCTTCCACATGGGCACAAACTAAAGCCCAGAAATTTAGATGACTTGCTCAACTTCAGACATCTCAAGAATTCTCCAAAATTATTTACAACCCATATCTGAGGTAGAAGAAAATAGGTTATGATTTACTCAAATCATTACCGTACTATTGGTATAATCACACTAACCTTTGCTTAGAATGATATTTATATTCCAAACAGCTTAATACTTTTATAGATTACTGGGTAGCTGGAAAAGCTAACTCTTCTTGTTTGATGACAGCATTCTAAAAAGAAAACAAACTAGAAGTGTCGAGGTGCCATTTAACTTATCTTTGAACTCACATTCACTCCAACTTTCCCTGCATAGGTATTTAATCCTCCCTACAGCTGCTCATCCTGGAAAAGATGGAATCAGAACAGGATTTTGTGTCTATATTGAGAGTGAAAGAAAATCCACCTTTATTTTGAAATTTTCATTTTAAGGATACCCTTTACATACAACTTTTCTTTTCTAACAGCATAAAGTGAGAAATGAGCAAAGGACTTCAGCTCAGTGGAGCTCACTTATGTGTTCTAACAAAGAAAGTTCATTTTTAAATGCTTCCTAGACTTCATAATATGATAGGAAAAATTATTAGGTGACAATTATGAGAAAATTGCATCATAATCCTGAAAGAAAAACATATTTAATAAGAGATCCAAGAACTCAGCACGATCTTATCTTGACTTATAATCCCAGTTGTGATTGGCATTTTTGCAAAACATTAAAACAGGGATGGTTAGTGCACTGAGCCACAAGGCTGCCTTCTTTCATCATTCTTCATCAAAACCCAAATTTCTAAATAACAGTACACCACTGGACCGAAATTCACTGGTTTCCCGGAGACCAATTTTAACTTTCAGATGTTAATAAACGAGTGTCAGCATAGTTGGACAATTTAGACATGCCCGGGTTCAGGATGTTCAGAGTGGTTCATCACCATTGCAAATTACAGTAGTTCACAGCAATGATAAATGTTTCCCTTCTGCTGATACACGGGCACATTGAAATTATGTTGCATTACTATTCTGTCTCTTTAAAACAAGAAGAAAATTAAGCTTCAAGTTTAATTAAACATTATTTTAAAATTGGGTTTGAGTTTATAAAATTCGCCCTGTGATTCCTCCAAGTTCTTTCCTTGAGAAAATAGATTGCATGTTTCACTGGGATTTGACCTTAATTAATCCTGTACTTTGTGATCCACCCCCTTGCTGAAATGGTCTTATCAAAAGGAATGCAAGCTATGGGCTATGATAACAATCGGTCATTAACTTCTGTGTGTGATGCTGGCTGTGGTCCATGGGCATGGAATTCAAAACCCATTGTACGCAGTGAGGTCCAGGGCTTAGACAAAACAAGCTATGCAGAACAGCATCTTTACGAAGGCTACATGGGCTTACACTAGAGCAAACGGTCTGAAACACTCCTGAGGCAGCAAGGGCACTGCCATCTAGTCCTAAATCTGCCGTGTCAGATTACATGGCAGACAGGTCATTCCAGCAGCACCAAGTGAAGTAAAAACCGTCACTTTCCAAACACCATTATTTTAGTACAAATGGTTTACAAAGTTCTGCTGTCATTTAACATTAAGAAAAAAATGCTCTTCCTGGGTGGCGCCTGTGGCTCAAAGGAGTAGGGCAGTGACCCCTTATGCTGGAGGTAGAGGGTTCAAACCCAGCCCTGGCCAAAAACTGCAAAAAAAAAAAAAATGCTTTTTCTTTCTCCTGTTTTAGATACTATCATAGAGTGGTAGCTCTTCTTACTGATATAACTTGACTATTTTCTAAATAAGAAAAGGGCTTGAAGTAGTAAACATTTGTTGCCTATTGATCTAAATCATATATGGTCCAGATAAATATACAACATTTTCAAGATTCTTAATAAAGCAAATGCCTGTGACATCTGAAATCTATTATGTAGTGTAGCTTTGTGTGTGTGTGGGTGTGTGTGTGTGTGGGGGGGGGGTTAGACCAACCCTTAATATGATTTTAACTTTGGGAATCTGAAGAATGTCAAGCTATCAGTTTCTTGCATTTGTGTAAGTTTCCAAACAAACATTCTCTAACTCTCTGGCTTAGTGATGTGATCCTACATTTTATACTACCTGTTTTCAAATTCAAGATAAGTTTTCTGATCATCAAGTACTTCTCATTCTTGTAACGTTTACTGAAGACCTACTGTGTGCTGCACACTCTTCTGTACACTTGGAATATAGCTGTGAACCAACTTAAACAAAGGCGCCTGTCCTGTCCTCACGGAGCACGCATATAAAGGCATAGATACTCACACGGTGAGAGACGGCATACAACTTTTGTCAGGGGTGTCCACTGAAAATTGAAGGCATTTACTGAGATACCTTTTTAATTATAATCTGAATTATCGTTCACTAAATGCTATGGTCTGGGTATTTGTCTCCCCTCCAAAATTCATATTTCGAAATCCTAAACTCCCCAAGTGATGGTATCAGGTCTAGGGCGCTTGGGAGACTGTCATGGGAGCTGACACCTGATGAATGGGACTGGTGCTCTTATTGAAGAGACCTGGAGAGTCCTCTCACCCCATCCACTGTGTGAGGACATAGTCAGAAGACACTGTGAACCGGAGAACAGGTCAGCACCGGACACTGACTCTGCCTTGATCTTGGACTTCCCATCCTCCCGAACTGTGAGAAATCAATTTCTGTTGTTTAGAAGCCACACAGTTTGATATTTTCTGCTAATGCAGCCCCAGAGATGAAGGTACCAAGAGCGACAGATTCTTGAAATGCAATACCGCCTTCTTGGTCCTTTCACTCCAATCTACATGAGAGTAACTTCAGTGGACATCATCGCAGGGGCCTCCTCACTGACCCGGCACCACCAGACCCAATTTCCTGACTCAAACTCACTTTGAAAATCACTTTAATTAGATAGTTAACTATTCAGCGCTAACGCTGCATGAGAGAGCTCTGAATTAACCTTCTTAAAATGCCCCTTCCATCACGGCAGCCTTTACTTAGTGGCTCTCCGTTGCCCATGCATTCAAGCTAATTTGCTAAACCTAGGACTTAACCCCTTCACGATCTAAAGCCAGGTGGCCTTTCCAAACCCTTCTCCTTCCTTCCCGGCAGCACGTGAGGTCCTGCCGCCTCACGTCACTGGCCCCTCTCTGCCATGCTTAGTGTCGCCTCTACTCCTTCTGCGGCAGAAGCCTCTCGGGCTGGGAGAGCACCTCCGGCCTTTGCACTTGCTGCCCGTCTGCCTGGTCTTTCAGACATTTGCCGGCTGGTTCTCTTCTTTCAAGTGTCGGCCCACACGTTGCTTCTCCCTCGTGGGAAAGGCTTCAGGCTCATGTCCATTCACTTAGCTACTTCCTCAGCGACAAGGGCGATGAGCAGGTGAGGAGAAAAAGCAGAAATGTTCACAGAGTACTACAATCTGTCCTCCCCTGTCACAAGGGGATAATCAGTGGAAGTCTTCTCATCTGAAGATGTTGCAGGAATCTCTCCAACCTTTTTGATTGTGAATGCCCTTCAACAAGACAACTATGGCTTTGTGAGCTGAACCTGCTCAAAGTCTGTGAGCTGGATTTCTCAGTTAATGTTTATGGAGATTAAAATGTCTCCTCCAACATTTATTGTAATGTTTAACTAAAAATAGCAACCTAAAAATTGTAAAATAATAAAAATGTCAACTTAAGAAGTCCAGGGATTCCCGGCCACACACTGGGAGCTTTATCTCATGTATCTATTGCACTGTTTGCTGGTGATTTGGAGGCAACCCAGAAAGGAAACTAGTCCAACCCACTCGGCCTGAGTCATTCCGTTTGGTTCTTTCTGGGGTTGCCTAGCTCGAGGCCTAATGAATTGCCTTCTTCCCTCCTTTCCTGATATCAGTGCCCATCATTTTGCAACATTTGTCTCCTCTTTCTCTGTGAAGAGCCGACTCTCCGGAACACGAGAACATAATTTAATTGCTGGTGCTGCCGTGAATTTTCTTTGCTTAATGTGTTGTACAGTAATTCAATTACCAGTGTCAGGCAGGTAGAAGATGTCTTCCGTCTATTTAATCACTTAGAAGAGAAAGAAGAAACTGAATTTCCAGGTCTACCTAAAATGGAGGGGGCTACGCAACAATTTTCAGATAAGACTCTTATTCATTACACCAACAAAGAAAGCACAACCTCTATGGTTTAGAAGAAGAAGAAAAAGGCCCCAATTTAGAAACACAAAGTGATTCACTTCCCAAAGAAAGGCAATGCAAGTAGCTTTATAACAACATAGAAGTATTTCCACAGATCACATCCCTAATTACTTTTATGAGTTTAAAAGCTTGCTTTACTTGCCATAGGCATGATGACAGGGTTGGAAAAAACCACGGTGCTTTGAAAAGTCTAATTCTGTGACTATAATACCATACAATACAATATGGTTGTATTGTAGACTGTCAAGTAAGATTCTTAAAAACTCAAAATACATCCTGTTAGATAAGCAGCAAGCATTAAAAAGCCCTCCAAAATATTTTTTTAAATTTCTGCTCCTTGAACTCTTCTCACTGTGGGCCTAGTGCTTTGCGTTACATTTCTCACAACTCCTGAGATCGTAACAGGCCTCTTTTCTGTTAGGCGGGCTCTGTCCCTGATTACTTACTGCCCACTTACTTCACTTACATGTTACATTTATTGCACTCTGGGAGGCCGAGGTGGGTGGATTGTCTGAGCTCAGGAGTTTGAGAGACCAGCCTGAGCAAGAGTGAGACCCTGTCTCTACTAAAAATAGAAAAACCGCTGGGCATTGGGGTGAGCGCCTGTCATCCCAGCTACTAGGGAGGCTGAAGCAGGGGGATGACTTGAGCCTAAGAGTTTGAGATTGCTGTGAGCTATGACACCACGGCACTCTACCCAGGGGACAGAGTGAGACTCTGTCTCAAAAAAAAAAAATGTATAAAAGTTTGATGTGAGAAATACACATTTTGTGACCACAAGGAGCCAAATGCATGCAGGTGTGAATAGTTAATAGATACCCTGTTTAAGTTTAAATGTGTCATCTCTGTGCTCCTAAGGCACCAGTGCTTTAGAGAAAACAGAAGCGCTTTAGGCTGCCACGGTGCAGGAGTATAGATTTCAAATATGGACTTTGTCATTCTTCTTTTATTTTGACTGCAGAACGAACTTCAAATCTTAATGCCAGCTGATAACCACACGGTGCTCACCAAGTGTCAACCTCTGTCAGCATGTCACACACACAAACCAGTAGGTTGCACATTCAGGTTGCACACGGACGCTGCTGCTCCTGCTTTTAGCACGTCTGATAATGCCCTGTAAGACACTGGGCCTTTTCTCTTTGCAACTCTGATTTGGAGACAGGGCCGGGGTTAACCAAAACCAAATACAGGCCACCTTTTACGTGCAAGTTTTTGTTCAATGAACACGAATGGAAGAAAAAAAAAGTGTGTGGGCTTCAAGTAAGGTATTTAAGAATAAAAGGCATTGAGCGCAAGAGATATTTTTAAGCGTCCAACGTGGGAAGTTACTAAAGAAATCTGGGTGGGTAGTGTTATCCAAATTCAGATCGCTAAAGTTGACCTACAGCTGCATCTTCTTACATAATCGCTTAATGTAGCGTGGAGAGCTTTTCAGGAGCCTGCGAAAATGGGTTCCCTGTTTATTAGTAAATGAGCGTGCCCACGACGTATCTCCAGAGACCACACATTTTGCTTCATTTGCGTGTCTTCTGTGTTTTGGGCACTGTCCAAGGTGCTGGGCTAACAGCAAAGACTCAGCACAAGCTCCCTCATGGTGCTTATGTTCCCCTGGGGCAGACAGTTGTGGATGGAGGATTTAGTCACCATCCAGTTAATAAGGTGTTATGTGCGATGCAAAAAAATATGTCAGGGAGAGGAAGTGGGAATCCGGGAAGTGGGAAAGGAGTTTGCTATTTCAGTTAGGATGGTCAGGGAAGGGTTCTCGGAGGAGCTGAGCTTCCTGAAGAGGCCTGAAGGGAGTGAGACCGGAGGGAGAGTAAGGGCAGGTCACCTGGCCTGTCCACCAGGGGGACAGTGTGGCTTGGGAGGAGTGGCTGAGAGAGACATGGAGGGGTGTGAGTTCGGAGGGTGTGGGTGACAGTGGGCCCCACCTGGGGTCTACTGGAAAGCTTCCCACTCTGAGTGAGATGGCCGGACGCTGGAGGGGATAAAAGAGTGACAGGCCATGACTTTCACATTAAAAGGGACATCATGGCTTTCTTGTGGAAGACTAGTGTCCAAGTGAAGGCTGTTATAATAGGGTGAGATGCGCCAAGTAGGACAGGGTGGTACAGGCACAGGTGAAGCAAAGGGCCTGATTTGACATTTATTTTAAGGAAAATAATAGGATTTGCAGATGCATTGAAAATGGTCTATGTGACAAAAAGACTAGGATGACCCTAGGTTTTTGGTTTTATTCATAAGCCAAATCTTCAACAGCGGTTCTTTCTTTTGATCCCTAGTCTTGCCCCTTAAAGATGAGCATGAAGAAAAGGTCTATAAAACATGAGCCTTTTGCAGTTGCTCTATTAAGGAGATGACGGACAGGGTACATCTACTGCCGGGAAATAAATCTAGTTTGTGTTTAATTTATTTGAGAAATTGCTCATGAACAGTTACCCTTACATGCATTCTGCGTGTAATGCTGACAAGTCCAATTTCTACATGGGTTAATGGCCACATAAATGTCTTTTACATGAGTTAAGGTTGCTTGGAGGCAGGAATGATTTCTAATTTTTTCCCCTATGTTTTGCATTGCTAGATAGGTTTTTCTGAACTTGCTGTTGAAGGTCCAGCCTCCCCTTCATACTGATGAGTAAATCTAATTAACATTAATGAGAGTTCTGAGCCCACACTGGCAGAGTAATAGACGTTTAGGTGGTTCCTCCCCTCTACGCTCCCACGCCCCCTGCATCCGAGCTGATCATTTCATTAGGCAGCCACACAGACCCATGCAGGAGAACACACACTGCGTGGAAACAAAGTGGAAAAACCTGCATTTGTCCACACTTTTCTTGCATTAGGAAGAGAAGAGTGGGAAGGTGGATACCTCACAGCTATCAGAAAATCTCTTCCTCTTGAGACAAAAGCTTTTATGAAGATAATTTTCCTTGTCTATTCAGAGCTATGTGCTTACCTATGGCTGTTTTAAGAAAAATTGACGGTATCTGTTACATGTAATTCTAATTTTCATTGCAAGCCAATTGGTAGAGAATCAAGGAGAACATCAGTAAGGCCTTGGTGACTTCCTAGGCTTCACACTTAGAATAAATAGAATGATGAGCTGCGTTACAAATCTAGGCAGCAACTGCTGGGATTACACAGCCATCCATGTGGGCTCTAGAAAGAAAATTTGAACACGAGATTTGCTTTCTAAAGATAACCATTTATTGACAGCCTGTGTCAGCTGATAAATGTGCTTAAGCATTTTCTTATTCTTAAGGTTGCAAGAAATTAAACTCCTTTTACACCAGTTTATCCTACTAAAATGTTCTCGATGTGGTTAATAGAAGCAGTGTAGTTTCTGTTTCCCCCTGAGATTCAAATTTGGCAAATGAAGGACTTCATGTTTTTCTTTAAGAGTTAAGTGCCTTTGGTAGTGTTTGTAGAAGCTGGAGTGAACTATTGAATGGCTGAAGGCAGATCAGTGGCACTGGTTATATTTTTCAAACCTCAGTTACCAAATAAAATCATGCCCCCTTGAGCTGTTGGATATGAAGACGGCGAGTGCTCACTTTCCTTTAATAAGTCTCAGAAAGGAAACTGCAAGTGTGAATGTATTTTTCCCCCTTCCAAAACTTGAGAGGTTGTGAGTCTTGAGGAAAAAGTGTGATATACTAGAAATATTGAAGCTGGCAGGTTTGTTTGAATCTAAACTTTTCCTCTTTTAGGTGGCATCGGTTAAATCCATCAGTTAAGAGAGCTTGACCCACTTAGCCATGCAACTGCTAAACCCTTAATCCTGACAGATTCATTCCGCGGTTCAGATTTTGCCACTGATACTGCACTAATTCAGACTCAAAGGTCAACATGTTAGAGCAAAATGGGCTTTTTTTTTTTCCCTCCTCCTGAGAACTTTAAGATCAAATACTTCCGTATGAAAATGGGTGCAAATGTCTTTAAGTCCTGGTCATTTTCTATTTTAGTTACTGAATGAATTTTGTTATAACTTCATAAATTCAAATATACAATGAGATATTTAATACTTACAGAAAGAAATGATCATCTCTTTCCAAATTTTCATTGCTTTATCCTATTGGCAATCTTTAAAAGTATGAAAGAGTTAATAAAAGAGAAAACATAAGTAATAGAAACCAATTATGGGAATATCAGTGCTCATATAGCTTTTGAACCAAAACACCTGTGGGTCTAGGAAAATGTCTGGTTTATATAAGCTTGGGTACTAAAACAGTGTTTGTCTTTTTGAATGGGGAAAATGTTTCAATAGAAGACATATATTCAGTTTAGTATTTTAAAAAATGATACAATAGACTCTGTCCCAAGTATGTGAGAGTACTGTTTGATGAGTATATATCAAATTATTATTTTGAAAGTCGGTCCACACACCTTGTCTCACGTGTGTCCATCGTGTGCTTGTGTTTACAGCCTGTATGCCTGACTCCCAGTAGGCACCAAGTAAATAACTCTAGTAAAAATAAATAATCATCCTGCAGGTCGAACAGTTAATATTACCCCCATTTTGTAGATACAAAGTCTGAACTCAGAACATCTTCATGAATTTTCCTAAGTCACAAACTTAATGAGTGATTTACATAGGATTTGAACTCAATGTTTCTGACACAGCCATGATGCTTCTTACATTGAATACAGAATAAGAAAGATAACCATGAGTTAGAGTCAAATATTTTCCTCCACATAAATTAGACATATGGACCATGGGATGGATTTTATATGAGAGTTTCTTTTGACTTCATGATCCTTTTTTATACCCACTGTTTTTTCAAGGTCTGCTCAGAATAAATCATATATATAAGTAACAAAATTTCCTTTCTGAAATATTATTCATTTAGAATGGAGCTCCATTCATTCCTTTTTTTCCTTCCTGCATTTGTGTACTTTATGAATTTTTACCACCCAACTATGTAAAAGCGACTAAAAGAAAGACCCAGGGGGAGGTGCAGAGATAAATTGGACGAAGTCTTTGACCTTGCTCTTAACCCAGAGACAGAGTTCGAATATACATTAAAAATAACTATAATATAAAACTGAATGTGATAAATGTAATAAGAGAGGTTTCAACAAATTGCTACAGTAATTCAGAGGTGTTTGGAAGCACTTCTGTGTTCTCAGGGATGAAAGCGATGTCATTCCAGCCAGGTCTTAAAAGATGAGTAGATTTTGATAAACTGAGATGTGAGGAAATATTCTTCTATCATACTGCCAAAAGGTAAAAAGAAAGATAACATCCATGTTTGGTAAGGATGTACTTTTATGTGAGTACTTTTATTCACTGTTGATATGAGTATGAATTGGTTAGTCTTTGGAGAAAAATTTAGCAGTAGCTGGTAAATATTAAACTGTATACAACTTTTGACTTAGCAATTTTTTCCAGGAAGACAGTCTAGAGAATACAAGTGTGCGCATGAAGACATTTGCAACATCATTGTTTATAATGGTGGGAAATAAAACCTAATTTTCCCCCAATAGATGATAGTCAAGTAAACTGAATTATTACAAAGAATGAATGTGTGCTGTCAGGCATGATGGCTCACGCCTGGGATCCCAGCACCTTGGGAGGCCCAGACAGGTGGGTCCCTACAGCTGAGGAGTTAGAGACCAGCCTGAGCAAGAGCAAGACCCAGTCTCTACTAAAAATTGAAAAAATTAGCCAGGTGTGGCGGTGGGCTCCTATAGTCCCAGCTACTTGAGAGGCTGAGGCAGGAGGATTGCTTGATCCCAAGAATTTGAGGTCACTGTGAGCTATGATGCCATGACACTCTACCCAGGGGACAGAGGGAAACTGTCTCAAAAAAAAGAATGTGTGCAACATGAAAATATTTTTAGAATCAATAGGAAAAAGACCAAGTTATAGAACAAGAGTGGTCCATTTGTACATATAAAATAAAAAACTATCACATACAAAACCCCAAAGTAACAAAATGTGTGTGTGTGTATCCTTCCAGATTGTGTAGGAACGTCCACATACCTGCGTGTGTGCGCACGTGTGGACATATCCACAGGCACAGGAACAATGACCTGATGTTTACCAGTTGAACTGACAATGTAGATTACCTTTGGGCAACAAAGGGAACTTTTTTTTGTCAGTACTGGGAATTTTTTACAGCAATAATTTATGTATTTTAAGATACAGTACTCTGTCAGCATGGGAAGAGAACTTGGACAGCTCGGTCCCATCCATCTGTTCAACTCTGCCACCCCTATCCCCCGTCCAACCTCATCTACGGGCAGTTTTGACAGAGTTACCTGATTGTGGAAGTTGTACAGGTTCAGGCTGGCCATCTGACTAAAATTGGGGATAGCAGGATGGGCCCTATGGACAGATGACTTAGCTACATTTGTAGTGTGGGCTCTGATCTGTTCAGTATCTTATGCCAATTCACAGTGTGAACAAGGAAAGAAAAATCTTTTCAACCGTAATAACATTCCTCTGTCCCCAAATGCTCCAAGCTGCCATCTTGCTCTTCAGATGAAAACAACAATCTTTTCTGCTTATTTACTGTTCTCCATGCTGTTCAGAATTATTTTAATTCTCTTCTTCACTATGAGTTTCAAGCAGTTTATGCATTTTTCCTAGGAATATTTGCTTCCTGTGGGTTAGCTAATCAGCCCATTCTTAACCTCTAATTTTAAGTTGCTGCCTCTGCACCTGCTACCTTCATCCAAAGCACTACCTTGCTCTCCCTCAAAATCATTCCCCTCCAAAACTGGAAGTGAAATGGTAATTTCCCTTGAATTTTATCACATTAATGGTTGTTGTCAGCGGGTGAATAGATGTGAAAAATTTCTTAGCAACAATACATTATGTCAAATCAACAACAGTGTTTTCCTTGAGACGAAAACTTGTTTTAGTCACCTGACCAATGAATGGACAATTTCAATGGAGGGTTTCATGGAGAATTTTGTAATTAACCTTTGTCTTGGATGGAAGAGGAAGAAGGGAAGGCAGCACTTACGAGTAGGGACTGCAGTGGGCGGCACCGGGACAGGATGGGGTCTGTCCAGCACGGAGACCAGAGTTCCGTTTGCCAAACCCTTAGAAGGGGGAGCTGTTGGTGTTAAACCAAGTGGCTGTTTGCACGAAGGCTGCCATGAGTCGAGGGGGCAGCAAGTGACACAGTGTGGCCCAGAGTGGGGAGGCAGAAAGAAGAAGGATGGCTCTAGCTTATCACTAACCATTAGCCTGGCCAGTCATAGGGCAGAACTGAAGAATAAGTTTATACCCTCTCAGTGAAGGCGAATTTCATGTGCTAACTGCTAACTTGAGTAAGCTAAGGGATACTCAGACTTCTGGCAAAACACAATTTCTGGGTGTGTCTGGGAGGGTATTTCTAGCTGAGATTAGCATTTCAATCAGTGGACTGAGTGAAGAAGATCCACCCTCACCAGCCTGTGTGGGCACTGTCCAATCTGTTGAGGGCCTAAATATAACGAAGGCAGAGGAAGAATGGACTCCCTTTTTTTGGAGCTGGGATGTCCATCTCCTCCTGCCCTAGGACATTAGGGCCCTGGGACTCCAGGACTGATATCATTCCCTCCCCTTCCCCCGGCAGTTCTCAGGGCTTCAGCCTGGGAATCACTCCATCGCTCTCCTGTTCTCAGGCTGAATTACCCCCAGCTCCAGGTTGCATAGTGGGAAACTTCCCAGCCTCCATAATGGAGTGAGCCAATTCTCAGGCTAAATCCTGCCTTCTACATCCACACATATTCCACCATGTTCTGTTTCTCTGCAGAACCTGCACAAATACACTCCATGGCTCCCGGGCCTCAAGGGGCTTGCCCACCCGACGGCACTGAATGAAGTTCTGTGGGATTGGGCTTTTTAGTGAACCTACGGGAGACTCTCAGAAATTCAGGAGCATTTTGTAAGAGGTAGAGGTTCTGTGTGATGAGATAGAGAAAGAGCTGTCATCGGAGTTATGATGACTGCTATCCATCTGCATCACAGGCTACCACCCGAGAGAAGGTTGTCGTATTAGACAACTGAGTAATTGGGGTGGTGGCATTTGCAGTCGTCAGCTGATAAAAAGAATCACAGCTGAAGATAATTATAAGGGCTTTACGTGTTTGTTCAATTGTTCCTACAGTCTGTGAAGTGGTAGTTTTCAACTATTAACTCCAGATCCTGGCAGGGAAAGAGCTGTTGTAAGACATCCCAGAATCTGTTTATGTACCAAAGAAATTAAATAAATGGATTTAATTAATAACAGCTTTGCATATACTCCTATTTTTCAAATACATATTGAATTTGCACTGACGTGAAAATTCATCTAACATAATTGCTGGGAACATAGCAAATTTTCTGTGTGTAAGTGTTTTCTTAACCAATTAATGCTAAAAGAATAATTTTCAGAGTCAGAGGCAATTTTTGACAAAATTTTAGAAATCTCTGAACCAACCCTACCTCCTGGTTTAATTTCCTTTGCTTACAATCTGACTGGCTATGGGCTGGAAATAATTGACAAATAGGAACAACTCACTTTAAAAAGTGGTTTCCTAGGTCAAGCAAACATAATGCCCTCCTTAGGCACCACTGAGAAACTTGACCTTAATCTTTAAATCCTCTGCTCGCATACGAGGGGTTTCACAATTTACCTAGGACCCAGGAATTCTACTGCTTTCAGTGTGCACAAGAGCCCGAATTCCAAAACCCTTCCTTTGCCCTACAAATTACATTTGTAGCCTCAGAAAAAGCTTGTTTAGAAGATATTTTATGCCCAAAATGTTTAAATGGCAATTGTCAGAGATGATAATCTATGTGACTCTTTGAATACGACCAGATTGTTTTCAGAATTCCTAGAAAGTAAGTGCCCGTGCAACATTTTAAACCTGTTATCAAAGGTAATAGGTTAATAATTTTTTACTTGCGAATACATTTTGAAGTACCTGGAACTAATTAAAATGTTAAAGCAAGCATAGTACACTTCTATATACCTTTATATGATAATATGCATTTTACTTTGTAGAATGAGGATATGAAGTTTACTTTCAGACTTAAAACTATTTTCCTACTTCGGCCTTGTTTTAAGAAACAAAACAATCTAAGTAGACTTTAAGATATTCCATGTTGCTTTGAATAATTTAATGATCAAATATTTTTCCCAGTCTTTTATCCCCTGGGGTGTTGTTTTTCCTTTGAGCTCCTTACCTAATTGCTGTAAATGACAATATGAATAATGTGTAGCGAGCAATAAGAAAAGAAAATTCACTGCATGCAGCCTGGTATTCGGCTGGACCGCATTCACATAGCTGTGGTGGTTGAAATACTGAAAGCTTTGGGCATTGGTCAGTGAGGACTCACGGTCCTGATCCCTCCCCCACCCTGGATTTCACCCTGGTCTGGAAACTAAGGGGTGCTTTGTGAACTCAGGAAGCCGGAAGGACTTCATGTGTCACCCAGATTATCAGCTATCACCACTGACTGCGTGAATCATACTCAGCCACTTTTAACTCTAAACTGATGACTTTCTTTATTAAAACCAGAATTTGTGGTAAAAGCTAAGCAATGATTTAAAAAGTCAACCACAACCATGTAGCAGAGTTCAAAAGGAAGAATGGAAAATTTCCAGGTGAAAGAAAAAGAACCTTAAACTGATAACAAAGCCCTCTGGGGAGTAGCAAGCTGGTGCAAAGTATCACCCGGAGACTAAGACGTCTGTCCATTCAAGGCCGGAGGACGTGGGTCCTCACCTAAGGTGGGAGAGGGAGCCAAGACGACAGCAGACCACTGGAAGGGCTTCCTCCTCTGTGAAAAACAGTCTGGAAAAATTTTGCCCATTACCAAGGAAGAGGTAAGGATGTCTATAGTCCTTCTGGTGTTCCAATAGAAAAGTCTCTTGCGAAAAATTTTGTCTCCAAGCCTCTTCAGCATGGAGGTGTAGGCGTCAAATTTAAAATACTTACACGAGGTATGGAAATTCTAATTCCAATTCATGAGGCATGAATCTAACAATTCATCTCTCACCTGTGAAACCATCGGACCCTTCAGGGAATCAAAAGTCAAAACCATATCTCTAGAATAATTTCCACAACCCAGGCACAAGAGTTATTCTCACCCCTGGGAATCTCAAAACAGCAGCAAAACAAACAAACAAAAAACTATAAATGATTAAAGAGAATCATTCATGATGAGAGGGAGTGGTCAGAGGCCAGGAAATGGAGAATCAGCGTCTTAAATAACTGATATAACAGAAGGAAGTAGAAAGAAATAAGAAAATGGTTTTGGTTAAAATAATTAAAGTGATAAAGCAAACAATGGAAAGAATACAGCAATCTAGGGAAAAAAGGGTGGAGCTAAGCAACCAAAGAAAATCTTGTAGAATGAAAATTATAGTTATTGAAATAAAAAGCAGATGAGTTAAATAGAAGATCAGGCAACAGGTGGAGAGAACTGTAAATTAAGATATATTTATCCCAGCACTCTGGGAGGCTGAGGTGGGTGGGTTGCTTGAACTCAGAAGTTTGAGACCAGCCTGAGCAAGAGCAAGACCCCATCTGCTAAAATTAGAAAAACTAGCCAGGTGTTGTATTGGACACCTATAGTCCCAGCTACCTGGGAGGCTGACACAAGACGATCACTTGAGCCCAAGAGTTTGAGGTTGCTGTGAGCTGTGACACCATGGCATTCTCCCAAGGGCGACAAAGTGAATCTCTGTCTCAAAAAAAAAAATATATATATATATAATTAAGGAAATCACCCAGAAGACAACACAGAGAAATAAAAAGTAATAAAAAATGAAAACAACCTTAATAATTGTAGAAACTTCCAAAAGTTCTGGAAAGAGAGAGTAGAGAATGGGGGGGGGAGGTGACACATGGGTATTTCAGTGACAATGGCTGTGGACAGCACAGAACTGAAGGACGCGCGTTTGCTCAGATTACAGAAGTGAGCTCTGATGAGGGGCTGTGCACTATGCACACCGCTGTCGGGAGTGCAGATTTTCCAAACTCCTTTGTGGGTTATTTGTAAGGTCTTATCTTCAGATTCCACCTCTCAGCTTCATCCTTGCAGCCTTCTGAGTCTTGGGGGGCAGTTAACTCTATCCCTCCGGTTACTCAGGCTGGTAACTGTGGAGTCACACTTGATTTCTCACTTTCTTGCACCCTGTGACCAATTTGGATGGCTCTGTCTTCAAACCATACACAGACTCTACCTGCTTGCCAGCACAAACATGGCTGCCTTCCTGACTGTGATTCCATAAACTGCTACCTGGGTTACTGCAGCGCCCACCTAATAGATTTCTCTAACTCCACCCTACAGTCTACTTTTAACACAGTAGCCTAAGTGAATTTTTTAAAAAAAGGGTTGTGCCATCCACTCCTTTTCCAGGCTAGAGTGACCTTGGAGGTGGCTATCACAGGCCTGTGCGCTCTTTCATATCCACAGGGTCCACTTAAATTTCTGCATACCTGTCACCTTTTCCAGGAGGCCACCCGGCATAATATTGCGGCCTTATCCCCACATCCTGCAGTGGTATTCCCAATGCCTCATACCGTCCTTTATTTTTCTGTAACATATGCCATTTTCTAATATGTTATATACTTTTATTTTTTTTGAGACAGAGTCTCACCATGTCACCCTTGGTAGAGTGCCATGGCGTCATAGCTCACAGCAACCTCCAACTCTTGGGCTTAAGCTATTCTCTTGCTTCAGCCTCCCGAGTAGCTGGGACGACAGGTGCCCCCCCACAATGCCTGGCTATTTTTTGTTGTAGTTGTCACTGTTGTTTAGTAGGCCCTGGTTGGGCTCGAACCCGCCAGCCCTGGTGAATGTGGCTTGCGCCCTAACCACTGAGCTGTGTGTGCCGAATCTATTATATACTTTTAATTTGTGATAGTTATTTATTATCTGTGCTCCTCTGTTGAGATTTGTACTGTACTGAACAGGAGTTTTTGTTCAGTAGAGCAGAACGGTATTCAACACACACTTAAAACACTGAGTCAATTGGGTGAGTCAACGATTCCAGAGAAGCTAACTAGGTGGCAAGTGGCCTCTGTCTGGCCTGGATCAGAGAACATCTGCATTTTCCTGTATGTTTGAAATGTCTCATTAGAAAATCCAGCTTAAATTTCCTAAGTAAAAAATAATTAAATGTTCATATCATAAGGAAAGGGGGGTTGGTGCAATTTATTTTATATTCTAACATAGCAAAAAACTCCACATTATAAAAAGCAAGATAATTTGTGCATTCGGGGGTGCTGAATTTTAACTGTGTATATTTCAAAGTGAGTATTATTATGCTTATTATTTTTTTTTTTACTGATGGCTTCGTTTCAAAGTAGTGCAACAAAACTCCCCAAGAAATCTAGAACATAAAGGGCGTCCACCTGTGCAGGCAGCTCTGCCTCAATCCCTTGGCTTTCAGTGTTTCTCTGCTGGGGCAGTCGCTCAGCACAGTAATTTGAAAGTCCTTATTATGGAGGACAGGGCAAAAGGAAATGAATATTTAGGATATAATTGAAAGCTCTGGAATAAAATAGTGATGGCACCTCCCTGCCTTGGGGTGCTGACTCCAGCACGCCCCGCAGCTCAGCCCCATCCAGATGCATGCTGTGCCCTTCAGGGTCTAGCCTCTGTCCTCATGGGTCTAGCCTGAGAATGAACACATTCTTCCCCTGAGCTTAGCTGAGATGGCTGGAACTTTTAAAAAACTAGGAAAAGAAATGGGGAAAGGAACAGACCGAGGAACAAGCACAAAGCCAGTTCTGCTTTAGAGCGTAAGTCTCTCATCTTCCCCTTCTGCCCTCTGTTCGTGGCTGGCAGGTTCACTGACTCTGAAACCCTGACTGGACGACCTTGGGCTTCTTGTTTGCATCCTCCTGGCCCGTTCCCCACGGAGGGCACCACTTTGGAACCTCCAGGAACTTTGCCTGGGACTCTCACCACCTTTTTGGTGAAGGGACAGGCTACACACCTATTCTAGAGCACACTCA
Source organism: Perodicticus potto (assembly GCA_963574655.1). Lineage (NCBI taxonomy): Eukaryota > Metazoa > Chordata > Mammalia > Primates > Lorisidae > Perodicticus > Perodicticus potto. The sequence continues at coordinate 24,163 of CAUYRH010119947.1, forward strand.
AGTGGCTGATACCAGAAATGAGCTCCTCGAATTCCTACACAGAGACGCCCGGCTTCCCTGCAGCAGGCCCGGGATTATATCTTAGAGTCAGACACTCCGGAAAGCGCATAGGACAGTAATAAGGAGCGGGCTTTTTCTTTCATGGGCAGAAGCAGATTTTGTTTTTTACACTTTGGGTGTGAACATGTGGGCAAGATTATTGTTGCAATTATTATCTTCATTTACTCCACGCCCTCCCTTTTTCGTTTATTAACCCCTAGAAAATAGAGCTGTCTGCAGAGCAGATTCTAAAAATGGAGGCTGAGTCGAAAGAAATTCTGTTCTTTAGTGCTAACATACAATTTCCAGCAAAAATCTAGGACAATGTACCATTTATGTTTTATATTGCGGTAGGACTTCGAGCCTTTTCCAAAAGGCCTTTCACAAAATTGATAGATTATTCTTCCTATTAAAAGAGTCTTTTATTCGGGGTGCCAGACCTGGTTCTTAGAGTTGAGATATGGCTTTTGCTTTTTTTTGCTACCACAGTGGCATTTCACTGCTGAATAAAATTACAAATTATGTACCTGATTCTCCAGGGCACAGAATAGTCTGAAAGGGCTTGAAACAGGCACAAGGAGGGGACACATTTGTTTGTTATTTCCAAAAAGCCCCAGTGAGAACCCGTGAACCCAGGAAAATTCCTGTCAGCTTGTACATTGTGTAGAGAAAGGAATGCTAGGTTGGAAACAGGGGTTCTAGGCTTTTCTGAGCTACTGAGTAACCCTGTGCCTCTAACGGTGGACAAGGAAAAGTGAATAGATCATAGTAATTACCATGCATTGAGTGTTTTGTAAGAATCATGTGTTTGATGTACGTTAGCTGTGAGCCTCCCTCAAATACTCTGCAAAGTAGGAGTTATTATCTCCATTTTAAAATAAGAAAATTGAAGGAGAGTATAGAGATTAATTGGTGCAGCTAGTGAGAGATATAGTTGGAATTAGAATACACATCTTTCAGGCGGCGCCTGTGGCTCAGTGGGTAGGGTGCTGGCCCCATGTACCGAGGGTGGTGAGTTTGAGTCTGGCCCCAGCCAAACTGCAACAAAAAAATAGCCAAGCGTTGTGGCGGGTGCCTGTAGTTCCGGCTACTTGGGAGGCTGAGGCAAGAGAATCGTCTAAGTCCAAGAGCTGGAGGTTGCTGTGAGCCGTGATTCTACCGCTCTCTACCCAGGGTGACTAAGTGAGACCGTGTCTCTAAAAACAAACAAACAAACAAACAAAAAGAATACAGATCTTTCTAGTTCCAAAGGTTATAATTTTCTGGAATATTAGCATGTGCCTTCTAAACACAATTTTTAACATAGTGTAGTTTTCCCCTCTGTATAATGAAGGTATGGGAAGAAATGATATCTAAGGCTTCTTCTAGCTATCAAGTGTTGTGAAATCCCTGAAGTCCATCAGGGCTGTCCAACCTGTGGCCTGTAGGCCACTTGTTGATTTTTCAAGGACTTTTTTTGTTTTATAAATGGTGTCAGATACCACATAAGTACGTGCAGACATTTTTCCTTTTCTTTTCTTTCTTTCTTTTTTTTTTTTGCTCATCAGCTTTTGTTGGTATTTACGTATTTTCTGCACGGCCCAAGACAATTCTGATTCTTCCAATGTGCTGCAGAGAATAAAATAAGGTTGGACACTGCTGGTAGAATTTAAGCTGAGCTTCGCCGTGGAACAAAGAAAAAGCCAGCTTAGTTTCACATCAGGATATACTTGGAGTCACTTTTGCATACAACCAGAGCCAAAATATAACGGGAGCAGAAATCAGCAGAGGGCAAGGCTATGATTTATGTGGCTCAGCTGCTGACCTCAGTGGCTTGGTGATGAAGGAGGGGCTTGCAGAGGCTGGGACGGACAGAGGAGGGGATAATTCAGAGGCATCCCTCCACGCTCACCTGAGAACCACATCCAGAGACCTCTTTACTTCCCCACTTGGGGAGAAAGGTAACTGGGACAGCTGAGCGGCCAGGCGCAACACTGCTGTTTCCACACTGACATTTACCAGAGCACTCGGTCTTTCCCTCCAAGCTTGTGTTAAGGTCTTATGAATTAAACTTACAGTAAAGAATTTGAGAAAATTCTCAGCTTTTGTGGCAGGAGCAGCAAGTGAAACAACTCCAAAGGCAAAGATACAGGCCCAGAAGAAGGAGCAGGCAGAAAGGCCTTTCTGCCTAAGTGATTTTTTTTCTTTTTGAGACAGAGTCACCCTGGGTGTAGTGCTGTGGCATCATAGCTCACAGCAACCTCAAACTCCTGGGCTCACGTGATCCTCCTTCCTCAAACGCCTGGGTCCAAGCCATCCTCCCAAGTAGCTGGGACTATAGGAACCTGCCACCATACATAGCTAGTTTTTCTACTAAAATAAATAAATTTAAAATTTTAAATTTAAAATAAATTTCTATTTAGTAGAGATGGGTCTTGTTATTGCTTAGGTTGGTCTCGAACTCCTGAGCTCAAACGGTTCACCCGCCTCCGTCTCCCAGAGGTGGGAGCCACCGTGCCTGGCCTGCCTGTATGGTCTTTATTCCTGTTCACGTCTAGCACCCAACGCACAGGCCGGGTTCCACGTTCTTCCCATACATATGTGGTGTTCTCCCACTTCTTCCTTCGCTGTCCCACCCTCATCTAAATTACCATCATCCTGATGTCCTGCGACTATTCTCTTGTCCGTAGGAACCGTCTTCTCATGGAAAGCAAAGTCAAACTGGTACGAGTTGGGTCACGCCGTTCCCTGGCTTAAAGCCGATTAGTAGTTGGCCAATGTACTTTGTGGCATGAAAAGCAAACACTTTCTCTTCCTCTACAAGGCCTCCCACAGTCTGGGAGGTCCACTTGCTAACTTCATCTCAGGCTGCCTCCCAACTGACAGCTTGTCAACACATCAGCCTTCCTGTTCTTTGAACAACTCAGGTTTTCTCCAACATCAGAGCTTTGCACAGCCTAGTCCTGCCTCCCTCATGGTGGCCTCAAGGTGACAAGGACCATCTTGTTCACCCCAGATCATGGGGTCAGAAATCAGGAAATGACTAATAGAAAGATTCGGTTTTTTGATAAAGGGTGTAGGAATGGGCAGAGAAGATAGATTCACAACTTTTACAAAGTGATCAGTTAACTAATTAATTGTTTCAGTTATTACCTATTGATGGCCACTGTCACCTTCCGATTCTTCGTTTTGCAGGATGAAGCACCCAGCACTGAGTAGCATGTATTTACTCACGTAATGAATATCCATTCATAAATAAATATTAACTGAGCACCTATCATGTGCCAGGTCAGAGTTATACTCTGAGGATATGAACAGAGGTAAGATACTGTAAGAGAGAAGAGATATGGTTATAAATATTTATGCTACGATGTAAATAGGACATGTGACATAGGAATGGTGTAAAACAAATACATTTGGAACCAGGATGGGGGCAGATTTACAAAGGAGCTGGAATGGAAATGGTCTGTCTCAGGCTTCAAAGCATGAGGGAGGGTAGGGCGAGGTGGTTCACGCCTGTAATCCGAACACTTGGGGAGGCAGAGGCAGATGCAGGAGTTAGAGACCGCCCTGAGCAAGAGTGAGACCCCCCATCTCTACTAAAAGCAGAAAAATGGGCCAGGTGTGAGGTGCCTGTAGTCCCAGTTACTTGGGAGGCTGAGGCAGAAGGATCACTTGAGCCCAGGAGTTGGAGGTTGCTGTGAGCTGTGATGCCAGGGCTCTCTACCCAGGGTGACAGAGTGAGACTCTGTCTCCAAAGAGGAAGAAGAAAAGCACGAGGGAGGGGGAGGTGACCATACGACTGGATGTAGGCAGACAGCATTGCAAGATGACGAGGCCCGGTGAAGAGCAGGGAAAGCCCGACAAGGGCAGGGGCCTGGCGGGGAGGTAGAGGATTTTGCAGACCACTGGGAGGTACAGTGGACTGGTGAGGCGGACCAAGCCAGGTCCCAGAGGGCGCTGCAGGCGGAGCAAGCCCTCTGGCTTGTGTTCAGTAGAGAGATGCCACCTCTTGGCAGGATTGGGGATGAAGAATGGCCCAAATGTGGGCACTTTAGGAGATAAACACAGTAGCTGAGTGCAGTCACTGGGCAGAGACAGCAAATAAACTGGACTTGAGAGGCTTCATTTCTGGGCACGAGCGTCAGAGGCATGCTCTAGAAATAAAGGGAATGGCGGACAAAGGTGGAATGAAGAAGGAAGAACGGATAGGATGTGACAGCCCTTGGGGCAGAGTCCAGAGCTGGAGGCGGAGGCAAAACGTTAACACCTAACGTTGATGGGGAAGGATCAGTTTTTTGCTGTCATAGATTACTTCTCCCTGTTAATGTAGAAGGCAGGCTATTGGTGACTGATCAAGAATTGGAAGTACACAAACCTTTAGTGACTTGCCCAAGGTCACAGACCTTTGTAATTAAACACCTGGTAGTGAGAAAGAGTGGCAGAAAATAGCGTTCTATTTTTTATCATGTAGAGAAGTTATAATATTTGTCAGTGCTGCCTTATTTGTAAAATGACACTAATAATTCTATAAACTTCTTTGCTGGGAATACCACTACATTTTTTAAAAAAGCACAAATGTTTGTGGTTCCATAGAGATATAGGTGTTATTATTAATAAATTGTCTTTTGCTTTGTACTTCATTTTGTGTATCTTGAAAATACCAATAAAACAAATAGAAAATTAAATGGCAATAAAATGAACCCCTTTAGTCAATGTGTGTAAGCCATGTGCAATTCTTCAGAAGTTTTCCCCAAAGAAAGGAAGTCCTTTTACAGATTTCTCAGGGAAGAGACGGAATCCAACAAAGTCTTTCCAGTTTAATCAAAATATGAAATTTAAGTAAATTAAGGTAGCTGAGTAAAATAAGCTAGTCTTACATCAACTTGAAACAAAAGATTTTTTTATATCCTTTAAATCAACCTATTATTTCTGATCTTAATTTTTCTCTAAAGTAAAATAAATGTGAATTAAAATGTAAAATTCAGTCCTTTCTTTTCTGACACTTGTCAGGGTCTTTGAAAACAAAAATCCCACTAAACTCATACCATTAGAGACCCTTTCCCCCTATTTTTAGAGTAAAGACAAAATAAAGAAAAATAGGAGAAGAATTTACGATATGATGTCTTTCTCATAAATTATTTAAAAATTTGAAGTTATGCTAAAAATCTTTTTGTAAGGCTTGGTCCACCATTTCTTTACTATGTTTTATAGTAGACAAATAATTTATTTTGTCTTTCAACTGCCATCCATAACAATAATTTAAAACCAGCTAATAAACATTATGGTTTGTTAGAACTGCTACCGATTAAATCTTAAGTGTCTAATACATACAAATATAAACAGAATGTAATTAGAGCTATTTAAAGAACCCATTTTTAACTTAGATTAACCATACTTTCCATTTGCTGAGGATAAACACTCATAACTGAAACCCATTGCTGAGCAAGAAGCAATTACTTCAGTTTAAAATATTAATATGCACCGCCTTTTAAAAAGCCATGGAAAATCATTTATGTAGTGCACTGTGCAGATTTAAGTCAGACCCCAAAGAAAGAATGGGATGGCATCCTGCGCCCTAATCGAGAAGCAATCAGCTGAGGCACGGCACGTCCTCACCCTTTACGAGGCCCATTAAACTCTCTGCTTCGATTAGCACAATTTCCAACACAATATTCCTGTATGTGTTGAAGTGTGATTTAAAACCACACAAGCAAACTCTGCAAGCAAGGGGAATTTTACTGTTGAAAAATCAACTTCATCAACCTGTTTCCAGGAATAACTGAGGCACATTTATAATCTACACTTACAACTTATTTCAGCATATTGGATAGAGACAGTCTGGGAGAGAAGGGAAGGCAGACATCCCACACACCTTCACTGCACATTTCTTGCCTACAAATACACACAAAAAGTATCAGGTCTGATTGAATGCAACTCACTCTACAATTCTGCCGCATTTTCTGTGGTATGGCAGGCTGACTGAGAAGCTTAGTTGGGAGTAGAATTATATTCAGTGTAGTTAAATGCATGCATTTTTAGTTGCTGATATGAGTTAACCACAGGTCAAACCCAGTTACAATGGGCACCATTATCACAAAATGCTCCCAAGCTGGTCCCCGAGAATCCTCAGAATAGGGCTTTGTTGATTTCATCACAGTGACACCCACTAATGGAAGAGGCTCAACAGACCTATTAACCCTCACTGTGCTGGAAGTGGCTAGAGTCTTTGGAAGCCTCTTCTGAGAGGTCTGTAAATATAATATGGTGCTGGCTGGGGACATGGGCGTTCCCAACATCACAAGACAGAAGTCCATAGAGCAGACCCGTGCTGCTAAAAGTTCATATCTGCCTACGGCTGTGAGTTTAATTGTAGTACTACGTTAAAATGGCACCTATTTTGCTCATTACAACCCCATTTCAATATGGATGAATTGAGTAGATGATTGGCAGTTGTGACGATATGCCTTGAACTGAAAATAAAATTTATGATTTTATGACTGCACCTTTTGATTCGATTTATAAAGTTATAATCAATTATTTTTCCTCTGAATTATAGAAAGCTCCATTTTCATTACAGTTATGGAAATGCAACAGCTTCAAGGACCAGGATGAAAAAAAGCTCAGCAGTATGATTTAATGATTGGCCATAGGCAAAATTACCAAGCAAGGGACCTTTGACTTTGATGCTCCTCCGATTCTCTTCAATGATCTTCCATTCTAGCTAGGTACACAAAAGCTTCACAGGGCCCTCTGGGTTGCTGGACATACTCTACTCCCCTCCCCGCATACTTTTATCTTACTTTGCTGAGGCTCCCTGCCCTAAGAGAAAACTCTGCTATTACCCTTCTCCTCTATGTTGTCTGATAGTATTTTCACTGTCCCTTCTGCCTCTTTTGCATGATACTATCTCATCCAAAAATGAATTCTTATAAATCCAGTGATAACAGCCAATGATTCACTTTTCACCCATGGTCCATACTATAGTTGCATTTGTAGAAGCTTTCTAGATAAATGCCTAATCAAGAGTATGGTTGCTAATGGTAGACATTTCAGGTTGATTAGGAGATACTGAATTTTAAGGACCTTTCAAAACATGCTGTAGAGGTGACTGCAAAGTCTATGGCACACTTACAGCGAGCCATGTGTCTTTTGTTAGTCATCTTCGAGTAAAAGAGTCAGGTCATGTGACTTTGGCTTACTGTTAAATCATGCCAAAATAAGGCTTGTAAAAAATTCATCTCCAAACTCCAGATGCTGGTGAAGATGTGGAGAGAAGGAAACACTTTTATACTATTGGTGGGATTGCAAACTAATAACAGCTTCTTTGGAAAGAAGTATTGAGAATCCTCAAAGAACTCAAAATAGACCTTCCATTTGATCCAACAATCCCATTACTAGGCATCTACCCAGGAGATTAAAAAAATCATTTTATCATAAGGACATTTGCATTAGATTGTTTACACAGCTGAATTTAACAATCACCAAGATGTGGAAACAATCTTAATGCCCACCAATGCAGGAATGGATTAACAAGCTATGAGATATGTACGCCATGAAATACTATTCATCCACAAAAAGAGGGGAATTTACATCTTTTGTATTAACTTGGATGGAGATGAAACACACTCTTCTTAGTAAAGTATCACAAAAATGGAAAAGCAAAGGTCTGATAACTAGAATCTACAGTGAACTCAAATTAATCAATAAGAAAAGAATAAACAACCCCATTTATTTGTGGGCAAGACATTTGAACAGAAACTTCCCTGAAGATGACAGGAGAGTGGCCAAAAAATACATGAAAAAATGCTCATCTTCTTTATCATCAAAGAAATGCAAATCAAAAGAGAGATATTACCTAATTCCAGTTAAGATTAGCTCACATCACAAAGTCCCCAAACTACAGATGATGTACTGCTGGTAGGATTGCAAACTAATACAGCCTTTCTTTCTTTTATGGAAAGGAGTATGGAGAATTCTCAAGGAACTAAAAGTTGACCTTCCATTTGCTCCCATAATTCCATTACTAGGTATCCACCCAGAAGAACAAAAATAATTTTACAACGAAGACTTTTGCACCAGAATGTTTATTGCAGCCCAATTGATAATTGCCAAGCCATGAAAACAGCCCAAATGCCCATCCACTCATGAATGGATTAACAAATTGTGGTATATGTATACCATGGAATACTATTCAACTATGAAAAATATGGAGACTTTACATCTTTCACATTTACCTGGATGGAACTGGAACATATTCTTCTTAGTAAAGTATCTCAAGAATGGGGAAAAAGTATCTGATGTACTCAGTACTATTATGAAACCAATGTATAAACACATTCTCATACGAATGATAAAACACAAATATACTCTAACAAGGGGGAGGGGAAAGAAGAGGGTGATTGGTGGGAGGAGGGGGGCGTTTGGTAGGATCTTACCTAAAGTGCACACTGTAAGGGTATGTTTCAAAATAACTAAGAGTAAATTATAAACGTCTTACCACAAAAAATAAGTAAGTGAGGTGATGGTTATGTTAATTGGTTTGATTTAAGCATTCCACATTGTATATCAGATCATCATATTGTAACCCAAAAATGTATACAGTTATGATTTAATTAAAAATAAACTTAAAAGATTCAAAGGAAAGAATGGACAATGTCCTCAATACTAATGTGAAGCCAGTATATGAACTAATACACGGCCCTACACGAGAGAAAAACTCAATTCAATGCAAGACTGGGGAGGGGAGGGAGGCGGAGGATGGGGGAGCTCCTACTTAATGGGCACAATGTAGGGGTATATGGCACACTTTCTGGGTGCAGGACACAACTACAACAGGGACTCTGCCTGATAAATGCAAATAATGTAATCTAATTGTACTCTCACATTAATCTGAAAAAAATGCAAAATAGTGATTTTACTAAACAAATTGTATCTTTCCTAATTTCTAAAAACATAACAGATTCAATTGATTGAATTTTTCACTGTTCAGCCCACTGAGCAGAGTAACTTGGAAAGGCCAACAATAGGAAAGGTGGCTTAGGAACATGATGACGGGCGTCTATACCGACACACCGTCCAGGGCATCCACCCAACATACAAGAGACAGTGGACATGTTGCTTTTTGTCAAATGTAACGTGGACCAGAGTTCTACCAAGATTAATTTGAAACACTCTTATTAATGGAGGTTTCTTGAGGAGTGACTAAGTTGCACTCCATAACTTTATAAAATTTTATAACCCATCCACTAAAAAGCTGGAATTAGTTGACTTTATTGTTCGGTAAATGCTTGATAGCCAATAGATTTAATACATTGTTAATTATCCTATTCTCCTTAAAATAGTATTTTCATTTTTATAACCAAGAATATTTAGAGGCTAATTAGAAATCCAGTAATGTGAATTGTAAATTATGTGTAATTACAATAAAACTACTGAAGAATAACACACATTACTTATAAATTGTAACGCTGTGATAAATTAAAGCAATTACAGGTAAACCAATAATGTTCTTTAATTAAGTAGTTATGAATGAGAATTTGTGCTTTGCATTTACAATAACCTATAAGGTTGAGGATTGCATTTATAGCTTCTGCAGAAATCGATTGCACTCCACTGTGATACTCTGCTAAGAATAACTTCTAAGTTCATTACTGTCATTATGCCATTATCATGTAAAAACACCCAGGATTCTTAAATGTAAGTGTGCTGACAACCAATCAACCATGCTTCTTAATATAATTATAATTGTGTCACTATCTCTTCTTGTGCCTTTATGAATCTGAGAAAAAGTTCCTATTTCCACAAGTCTTCAGTATTGGTTGCAAAGGAATAGGAGCTGCTCTGTCACAAGCTTATTGAAAATACTATTGTATTTGACATTAATAAGGCTATTCATCCTCATAATTATCTTCCTGCAGCCTGCCGTTTACGAGACGAGAGCAGCATTTCTTATGTTGCCATATCTGTTTATTATGTTATATATTGTTAGGATGTTGAGGTCATTCCTCAACATATCCAAGTTGCAATTAGTGTCACACTTTGAGCACAGAAGAAACCAACAGACCATCTTTCCGCTTTTAATTCAAGTCATGTGTGCCTTGCGTGGGTGTGTTCCAACAGGTTGCTGGAGGAGAGAGACAATGCAAATTAGGAAAATAGGAAGAGCTGGAAGGTTTAGATGACGAGAACTCGTTGACCTGAGTTTAAGATATCTACAAACTTATTTCATTTATTCTTTACTTTTTGAGACAGAATCTCTCTCTGTTGCCAGAGGTAGAAGCAATGGTGTCATAGCTCACAGCAACCTCAAACTCCTGGGCTCAAGTGATCCTTCCACCTCAGCCTCAGACAATAGGTGCCCACCACGCCTGGCTAGTCTTTTTACTTTTAGTAGATATGGGTCTTGCTTTTGCCCAGGCTGGCCCTGAATCCCTGACCTCAAGTAGTATTCCCACCTCAGCCTCCCAGGCTGCTGGGATTATAGGCATGAGCCACCTTGCCTGGACTTGCAAGTTTATTTTGAAGAGGAATAGTTAAAGGATGAGTATTTTTTAAAAAGTAGGAAGAGAAAAACTGATTTATCCAGGTATATACATTATTCATTTGCCTTGAATCACTAACAGTTCAAAGTTCTCCAATAAGTAAGAAATGCTTAGACTATATCAACAAAACATTCCAAATATAGTATTTTGAATATTCTTGAATGGTGTATACCCAACCAGGAAAAAGTCATTTGCAACTGTGAGGATTGTCAGGGCTGTGAGTTTACCCTGCATGCAAGCTAGTAACTTTGCAGATTAGGACTTTATCACACAAAGTCCACACACAGCGGGAGCATCATCATGCTTATCCCTTCAAGTCTCATGGAGTGACACAGAAAGGTTCAGGTGGGTGCTCTTCACACAGGGGTTTGCGTGCAGCTGAGAACCCTAAGTTCAGGGAGCCCGTTGCTCATATAGCAAGCAGTAAGAAAAGAAGGTCTTTGTCCCAGAGAGAGATCTTGAGTCATCTCTCAAGGTTGCTCTCTGTAAACATGACCTGAGAAATGGCCCTTGTACAGAGGAGCCAGGGTTTTGCATTCTTAACAAACCCAGCAAGATGTGTAGGAGCCCAAGAGAGCTATAGAGGACTAACTTTCCCAATAATTAGCATAAATACACTCCACGTATAACCAGGTAGAAAGGCAGCGTTCATCCACTCTGCCACTAGGAGCACGCTTACCTCCATATGCTTAAAGTTGTCTTTTGTATTTAATTCTTCCAAAAAATGTATTATGTGTTTTTTCATCAGTCTTAAGTTGCAAACTTTTTGAGAAATAGGTACTGCTTCTCTTACTTTCTCTTTGATCAGTGGATTTGGGGTTGCCAACACACATCCTTTCAGGGGCAGAGAGATAACAGGAACGCATGAATGAAAGAAGCAGATGGACAGGGAGAAATGAAGAGTATAAAGGATCTTGTTTTTAAAGAAGTCCGAAATCCAGAATTTTATAGAAAAGATTGATTTATTAATCGAAAACCTATAAACACATTAAAATCATCTCTGCCCAGAGCTAAAATAATCAGCATATTTAATTTAATATGAAACAGCCACTCAATTTGGGGAAATAAATGAAAATAATAATTGAATATTTGACTTCTAAATTTGCTGTTAAGCTTTAATTGATTTAAATAATTGGAATCTATTTAACAAACATTTTTAGTTAAAAAATAGTCCTCTCGTAGAGTAAGATAATGAAGAAGTTAATTTATTCTTTTCTTACTGTTTAAGCTTTGAGTAATTTTTAAAAACAATATGTTTACCTTCTGTTTCCGAAAATCAGTTCTAAGTAAACAATATCTCAACAGTTTGAATTGTTCCTACTGTTCTCTAAAAGTTGAGGAAAAGCTATTAAATATTTATTATCTTATATTTTGTTATTTACTGTAATGATGAATATGTAAATTTTATTAATGCTATTCAGAAAGCCATGAAAAAATTATAGTTCATGAATGAAAAATTAAATGTAACAGCTATTTATTTGAAATCATTTTAACCCACTATTAAAACACCTTGTCCAGCACTTAGCTGTATGTGAATAAGGCAATGGAGGATTTTAGAGAGAAAAACTGATGCAAGTGAGAAATAGACAAGTAGTCTAAGAATCTATTTGCAGGATAAGAAAATGAGGGAAGATACTGAGGGGCTGAGTGAGGAAGGGAGCCGAGAGCTCTCTCTGCATTGCCAGGTACAAGATCTTTGCTCCCAGCTCTGGCAAGAAAGTTTTCTTCCTACTGCCAGGGTATCTGAGTTCCTCCCTGCCCTTGAGGATTTTATCTCCAGGATAAGAAAACGGGCAACTACATTTCCTCGAAGGCCTGAAATTTGGAAGTTTCTGGGTTTCATTAAAAGTAAAAGAAACAAGGCTGGGTGGGGTGGCTAATGCCCGTAATCCCAGCACTCTGGAAGGCGGAGGTGGGAGGATCCCTTGAGCTCAGAAGTTCGTGACCAGCTCGAGCAAGAGAGAGACCCCATCTCTACTAAAAATGGATAAACTAGCCGGCATTGTGGTGGGCACCTGTAGTCCCAGATACTTGGGAGACGGAGGCAGGAAGATGGCTGAGCCCAAGAGTTTGATGTTGCTGTGAGCTATGATACCAAGGCATTCTATCAAGGGTGACAGAGTAAGACTCTGTCTAAACAAAGAACAAAAAGTAAAACAAAAGAAGAGAGATGCTTATAAAATTCACACATTTTATGTGGTACAGAGAACTGGTGTAGTGCCACCAGGCTATTTCTACTGATCCCTCCTACGCTGCTCTCCCTTTTCTTTTCCTACACTCATCCCCTTCAAATACACAATATAATAATATACTTACATCTACTGTTTGCTGGGAAGGAGCTCTTCTGGATCTTTCTGCCAAAAATGTAAGCTGCACTAATACAGGGATCTTTGCCTCGTTCGCTGCTGTTCATCAAGTGCCTGGCTCATAGCAGGCGCTCACTGAGTATTTACAGAATGATCTAGAAAGGATGTGTAGGGTTAAAGCAACTCCAGTATTGGGAGATAATGTAATAGACGCGAGAAGAGATTTCCTCAAAGTCAGGAAAGAGGGACAAACGATGGAACTTGTGAACTACTTTTTAGGAGACTCTCAAGTTATTTGGATGTAATTCAGACAATAAATCTCTCAGTCCTGTTGCTTCTTCCTTTCCATTTGTATCGCACTGGCAAGAGCCCTTTTCCTGGACATGTGAACACTTCCCTGGAACTCAAGTTCTTACATCAGAGAGATTATTGTGAACTCTAAAACGTAACAGTGGCCTTTTTTCTCAGACCAATTGGTAAAGCCTCAGAATAAAATATGCCGATGCTAATGCAGGTGGCCTCTGGTTCCACTTGTCCTCCAACTCAGGCGAGAATCCTTCAAGGTCATTTTACTTCTGCCTTCTGACCACCTAAATCACCTTGTCCTCCTAATGTCCTATAGGGCCTCAGTCTGACCACTGCCAATTTTTATTTCATGACAAGAGCATGAGCCTTGGAGAAAACAGCCCTGGCTACCAACTGTAGCTCCGTGACTCCAACCAAATTCTAAACCCCGTGCGGTTGGTCCTATCATCTGTAAATTGGTGACAAGGCCGTGATGATCAACAAAGAACAACGCTGTGCAAAGAAGGTGCTCCAGAAGATGTGCCCCACAAGAGTCATTTCCATTACCATCTCCTTCCTCCAGCCCTCTGGTCAGGTGACCATGGGTCTCCTTTCTAAGACTCGCTTTGGCCTCTGTATCGTTCACCTTGTAACATCCTGTCTTCTGCAGGATGGGGCTCCAGTAACTGCTTCACTCTTTCCCTCTCCTGGCATTAGTCAGCTTTCCTCTCGACTTATTCTTTCTTCTGTGCTTTCACATGCAATCACCTCTTTCCATTCCTAGTTTCGTGTCTATTTATACATTCATCCTTTCATTCATTCAAAAGGAATGGAAACAGATGTGGACAATGCTAGCTGCAGGGGTTCTAAGAATGGATGTAACTCCATTTTAAGTCTTGTACCATCACAAGAGAGACGAGATGTACAAACAAATCATTATTTAATAAATGTGACATAAAACAATGGGAACTCTGTCGAAAGTTCTGCAGAAACAGCAAAGTGAAGAATTAGTCCTGCCTGGGGCCTCGGGGTGGCTTCACGCAGGATGGGACGTCTGTGGCAGGTCACCAGGCTGCTGGTGGGCGCTGGATGGTGCTTTATCTTAAAGGGTCAATAGGAGCAAAAGTAAAAGATTTAAAAAATGAAGACCTGATAAAGGAGGACACACAATATAGAGTTCATTGCAGCACATCGTGGTGTTAGGTGAGTGAACCAACTGGGAGAATTTTGAAGTTTACAGGCAATGAGAACCATTGAAAAATTTAAAACCACAGGAGTGATTTCACTCTATTTGGAATTTAGAAAGATAACTTTGGGTAGAAAGAAGAAAGTGAAGAAGAGGAATGCTGGAAGATTAAAATCAAACACGTGACCCTCACGCTGTTACTGTTTCTGAGCTCTATTTATGCATTTCTGGAGGTGTGCTAAGGATGTCTGCACAGAAGCCCGCCAACTCACGGCCTTCAGGCTGCTGCAAATCTCCATTGAACGCACATTCCTGGCATCTTCCCGCACAGCACCACCTTTCTTCTTATCTCCCAGGTGGAGGTTCATGTTTTGAGCTGCACCTCTTACTTCTCTTACTTTTCTTCCACCCCCCCCATCTCTTACTAGTCTTCCCATCTCATGTTGCTTTTTCCCTGAGCAGTACTTCTTCAGTCATTCCATTCCTTTCCATCCTCACTGCTGTCATTCTGGGTCTCTCATCATAATTATTACATACTCATCGGAGTAGAGAAATTTGAGTATGAAGGTCTCAGGGTTCCTCAGATGTTAAGAGCCAAGAGGGCAGCGTTCATCAGAGCTGAGAATGAAAATTCCTAATGAAACTTGGAGGCCAATCGTAGCAGAATCTCCTCACATATGTTTATCTAGCCAAGTATCCAGCTTCTCTTGCCTTTTTCTCTTCCTCATTCCTCTGATGTAAAATCTGAGCCAGAGATCACCATAGTGCTTAATTGAGTGTAGCTTAAATAGCTTTCGTACTGATGGTGGTGGCCTATCTCGGTCTCTGTTTTCATTATGGTGCCAGGTCTCTTGGTTTTGGAAGTACCTTTAGTGTGTAATCTTGAAATGTAGTTGAGGTTCAAAGATTCTGTCCTCAGATTTTAGCAAAAGGCCTTCTTTGTAGTAGGCTGTAAATATTTGCTGAATGAATAAGCACTTATCTAATCTAATTGATTTCTATGCCACTACTATTTGTATGTTGTTTGTATACTTTATTGTACACAATTATTGAAACATTAGCAAGTCTTTTCTGCCCATTTAAATGGCTCATTACCTTCTCTATCATGTTATATCCTGGCTTATATAAGAACATCTGTGTCTAACATATTCTTATAAATCATCCCTGTTCATTTTCATAGGGACATTAGACTCAGCAAATATGTGTCATGTGAATTTTTATGTGGCAGCCACTGCACATCACTAAAACTTCCCGGAGCCAGAGATAACTGCACTGAATCAGCTGTTCCTGAGTTTACTTTTAACCGTTGCTCAAATTAGATATCTACAAGCTCCCCTTAGACTCCAATCCCAGGCTGCCAGCTGCTCCAGATGTAGGGAGCTTTTATAGCCTTCCAACACATTTTATCTGTCATCATTTTCATCAACAGGAAAATCTTCCTCTCTATTCTCTCTCATTGAACCTGGTAAACAAGGAAAGAGAAAAGCTGGGCTTTATTGTAACTCCAAAGAGGTCAATCTATGGGAGAAAATAAGCACAGCTTTTCTGTCTCTGATTCTCTTTCTAAGCAGTTCTTCAAAGACTTATCAGCCACTACCTTAATCCATTGGTTGAAGATGTCCAATTTTCCAAATGACTTTGTCTTTGGAATTCATTGGAAATCCAACGTGAAGCAATGGAAAAGAGATGAAGAAAAATGCAGGGAGCTTCAAGTTCTAATTTTGTCTCCATACTCTAATCAAATGTTCTATTCCCCATTTTTTCTCCTCTATTAAATGGCTGCTGATTTTCAGAGAGTCAGAGAAGAAGAAACAATTATAAAGAATCTTCTGAAATAAAATAAATTGCAAATGAATTTACATACTTTTTGACCCTAATCACAGAGCTAGGTTATGTGCAAAGATATAAATACAGAAAAGGTGCTCATTGCTGGAGTGTCCCGAATAGCAGATAACTAGAAATGAGCCCAGAGATGATTAAGGAGTGCTGGGATATAAATTACGGGATATCTATATAATGGAACACTATGAAGTCACTTTGAAAAGTCACATGGTTTTGCACAACTTATAAGAAAATATTTCTAAGCAGTGGTATTAAGGGTAAAAAGTTACACAGGGTAAACAAAGAAAAGAATATATGTGCACATAGGGCACTCTATACACAGCATATTTAGAGTAAAACACGCTGCTGATCAGATGACCAACTTTGGATGGAGTAGCAGAGGAGAGGGCAGTGTTACCGGTACATGTTATGTGTTTACACCTACATATGTTTTATCTTTCCTTATAAAGCATCAAGTGTTACATGACTGAACAGCAAGTGTAGTAATGAGGCTCTTTGATTTTGAGGATATCCACAAAAATGCATACACATTTTAAGAAAGGGAAAACTGTATTAAAATCGTAATACTCAATACATACTGATAACAAGAGGTGAACACAAGTCACGCTTGAGCACCTCTTGTGATTGCAGAAGTCCAATGCGACTTGAGTATTACACATTTATTATGGTTTTTTCCTTTCTTAAAACATGCATATATATTTTTGGCATTATCTGTATATTACCTGAAAATAAATGTAAGAAATTTTTATAAAATTTCAGTGGATGTCTTGACATAAAGATTGACTTTATCATATCAAGAATGTGAAAATTCAGTAGTCGACTCAAAGAAGTTAAGTCTGAAAGATGTGTTATTTGTAGAAATGAGGTACTGAGTTACATTTATAATGCTGTGAACTCTAACAAGGAGGCTATGCATGCCATAAGCTTTTGTTGAGAACCTATTTTTTTCTTTGCCTGCAAACATCTAGCTTTTAGGCACAAAAGGATTGGAAGGCATCTTTTGCTCACTCCATTACAGTATTTTTTGAAATCTAAAAATTCATTGCTAAGTGTTATGCAAACAAATATAGTGTGATGTTAGTGGGAAATGCATCCCCATTATACCTGGAATAAAGGGAGCTGAGTCATGGAACTTAGAATCCAAAAGAGCCTTCACATGCCCTGTACGAGTTGTTGGATAAGGTGGCTGGAGTTAGGGAATTCTGATGATTTGCCTAAGGTGATCACCCCACTTCAGCATAATGTTTTGTGTACAGCAGAATGTGTTCTGCGGTCAAGTTTTTAAAGACAAAGCCCATCTGATTTAGTCCCCACCATAAACACGTATGCTATTTATTTTATGAATAAAGGTATTAAGGTCATAGAGATTAAATGATTTGTACAAAGACACCGGGCTCACAGATAGCAGGACTGGAGTTTATATGCGCGTCTATCTCACTTCACTGTTTACGGTCTCAATAACATGAGAAAAGATACACAAGTGGGAATTAACAAAGTGTGTAGAGAAAACGGCCAGCTGAAGGCTTGTTACAGTCATGGAAATAAATTCTTTTAGGAACTAGTAATAAGACAATAAGAAATGAATTCAGAAAGAGAATGCAGAAGTCAAGTTGAGAAAACAATGAAATAAAAGTTTTCAGAATGCTTCCGTGGAGCTAACGCCTATAAATGTTATGTTCAACTATTCTAATACGTATAGCCAAGGAGTGGGAGCATCAGTAAACAGCTTGCTTGTACTTCTTTTCCCTGCTGCTCTGATCTGTAATCCACTTGAAGGTTAATAGTTCTGTCTTTGAGGTGTATTTAGTGTGCTTACCGTGATAACCTAATTTATCATCTGTACAGTGCAGCACTAGCTTTTACTCTAAACTAAAGATTGCAATTGCTGTACTCCCCATAAATGCATATTAAAACATCACGCACAGGATGAGCAAAAATTTTAGCATAATGACAGGTTTAATTTTGTTTATCCTATTAGCATCTATTCTTAAAAAACTAGGCCCTAAAATTCCCTATTTTTGCTCTTAAATTCAGAAGAGTCGAAAATGTCATTTTTATTATTCCTTATATTAGAGTGCTTAAAATTAAAAACATTCATCAGAAAATTGCTGTCTTCAAAATGCAGTGCCCAATATGGAATGTAAATATTAAATTTAAATATTTTAAAATTAAATTATTATTTAATTTATAATTGCGTGAGTGCAGTGTAGCTGGGCTACGTGGGTGGACTGCTCTGTTCAGAGGGAGAAATATGTCCCTTAACACCACTTTAAAAACCTCAAACCAAAAGCTTTCAGTTCTCAGATTGAGGACAGAAAGGTTCCTCGACGGCAGAGGGAAACTATCACTGCCTAGTTATTAAAAGTAACTTTAAAAAATATAGGCACGTTGAATTTTCAAAACTGCCTTTACGCAACTAACAAAATGAGAGTTGGCTGACTTTTTTCATCACGAAGCCCATAAATAAATGAAAGCAAGGGAGAAAGGGACAAGGCAAATATAGTCACCTGAACCCCCCAGGGATGAAATCCAAACATGCAAAGATTGTATTTGAAAACAGAACTTGCACAGCTTAACGTCCCCATCCTAAGGTGTAGTAAAAATCAAGGAAATACTCTAAATTCCACGTTGCCTTAATAAGATGGTAACAAAACCATCCTGTGCAAATATTTGACTTTATATAAATTTCAGATACAATGCCAGCTCTAGCTTGCATTAATAATTAAGAAATATTTCTTTAAATGCATAGAGTGTCTCCTGTTGTTTTATCTGACTCTTGACACATACAAGTACCTTTGCACTCACGCTCGCACTTGGCCTCTTTCAGCGCCTGCACAAACCCCACTTGTTCTGTGATTTCTGCTCTGCCCCAGGCCCTCGGGGGCAGTAATTCCCCTTCCTCTGGAGGCTTGTGGGCTTGCTTATCTCCTAGGCCTTGGCGCTGTCTGCATTCGCACCTCCTTCCTTCCTCAGTTGCCGTATGTCTGAGTTGCCTTACGTCATCCTCTCCACTTCTTCTTTTCTCCACTCCTCACCCTTCAGCTGCACCTGGAACAGGGTTGTGGCCAGAATTGGCAACCACGGATCCTGTGGGTTGACATGGTCTGTCCTACAGATACGCTTTGCCGGGTCTCTAGTGCTTGACAATGTTTAGTTACTTTTTAAAACTTTGGCAAATTTCATTTGGAAATATGAAACACTGAGCCCGTAGTTCTGCATAGCAGCATTGTCTTGGGGCAAATCCCCTTTCTTGATTTGCACACTTGTGCCTTCCTCCCTGCTCTCGGAGGTGCCCCTGCTTTGAGGCATCACTATGAATTAATGACTGTCCTGTTTTTTTCATGCCCCAGAAATACCTATCATCACCTGGATAGCCATTAAAAGTGAGTTGATAAAAGAAAGCAAGAAGGTCCACTGAAACTTTCCAAGCAGTAGTCCTCGGCTTTGACATGGCGTGGATCCTGTGAGCATTGGAGTTTGGGCTTTGTGCTAAAAGTGAGAAACTTAAGTAAGAGCACACAGCCTGCAGGGTCTCCGTGGCCTTGGATTTTAGCCTCTGCGGCATCACTAAGCTGTGAAGCCAGGACTTCTGGCTTCTCATCTCAAAAGCAGATGTAATCCCAAGTAGTTCTCGCTTGAGGATTAAGTCAGGTGAATAACTAATTCTTACATTATTTCCTGCAGCATCCTCAGCACACAGTAAACTGTAGTTATTATTATTACCCTTATCATGTTTAAATTTAATAAATCCTCATGAACTGAGCTCTCGCATGGGATCACCTCAGCAGCACAGGTCAGATTAGCAGGTGGGAGCTCACGGATCAGCGATGAGGTCATTGTGAGTCACTGGTCTGACGCACGCTCATGAATTGTGGGTCACTGGTCTCACGGTATGCACATGCTCACTAGACACCTACTACGTGCCTGGCACTGCCGTAGACCCTTGACATCTCTACTGTAAAGAGAGAAGACCTAATCCCTGCTCTTATGAAGCTCACTTACTAGTGGAGGAGATAAATAAATACTACAAAACAAATGTCTACAGTTATGCCAGGAGCAATATGTGCTATAAAAAATAAGGCCAGGCCAAGGAATAGAGAAGACATGGAGGTGTGTACTATTTCACAGCACAGAGGTCCCCAAACATTTTAGCTCCAGTGACTGATTTCATGAAAGATAATTTTTCCATGGACCTGGGTTGGCGTGATGGTTTGGGGAGGACTTAAACGCATTATGTTTACTGTGCACTTCATGTCTGTTATTATTATTGTTGTTTTAAACTTTATTTTTTATTTCAGATTGATATGAGGGTATAAATGTTTCGGCTATATTGTTTTCATCTGAGCTGCAGTTGAGCCCTTCCCCCAGCGGCGGGCTGAGCACCCGCATGTGTGCACCTTAGGTGAGATCCCACCAGTCCCCCTCCCTCTTCTCCCCTCCCACTTAGTTCTGTTATTATTATATTGTACTATATAATAATTATCCAACTCATAGTGCAGAGTCAGTGGGATCCCTGAGCCAGTTTTCCTGCAGCCGGATGGTCCCAGACTGAGGCCAGATTGCTGTTCAGCTCCACCTAAGGTCATAAGGCATTCAGTTCTCCTAGGAGGCACAGCCTTACTCCGTTCACACTCACTTCACCTTTGCAGTTTACAGTGGGGTTCATGCTTTTATGAGAATTGAGTGATGCCACTGATCTGGTGGGAGGCAGAGCTCAGGTGGTGATGCTAGTGATGGGGAGCGGCTGCAAACATGGATGAAGCTCCCCTCACTCTCCGCCACTCACCTCCCGCTGTGCATCCCCTTTCCTAACAGGCCAGGGCTCAGTGCTGGTGCTTGGCCAGTTGTAGAGGGGAGACCAGAGAGATGGTGTTGGAGCAAGGAGCTGAATGCAGCGAAGGCAACAGCCCTGGCAGCTGGGCAGGGGTTACGAACAATGACAACGACCACAGGGAGCGAGTGAGTGACTTTTCCAGGACTTATATTGCATTGGAACTTGTAGGCCATACGTGAACACTTAGATTTTAAGTGTGATCAGAAAGCCTTGGAATGTCTCAATCCTGTAAGTTATATGATCTGCTTTGATCTAAAAGATGCTGTGTGGATCATTGGCTGTGGGGAACAAAGAGCAGAAATAGGAGAGAGTCAGGAGGGAGTAAGGTCGTATGAGCCATGATGGACTAAATGTGGGGGCAGCAGAGAGTGGGAGAGGGTCAGATCATGGGGACAGTCAAGGCCTCAGGCTTTGGAAGATATCGCAATACAAATGAGTATCAAGTTTTTGGAGTGAGGATGGAAGTGGATACCCAAAGCCCAATTTTAGACTTGTTAAGTTTTAGATGCCCAAAGACCATCTAAGAAGAGATAATAGAATAGACAGTTGAATATAAGTCTGGAGTTCAAGGAACAGGCTGGGGTTAAAGAGATCAATATGGAAATCATTACAGAGATGCCATCTAAAGCCATGGAATTGAGCTCATCAAGGACTTGCACGTAGAGTGGATAGAAGAGACAGGAGGCTTCAGCCCTGGGTCACACAAACACTCAGGCCTAGCATAAGGGTCCCTGCATGAGATGCGCAGGCGTGGACAGCCCAGTGGAAGCAACACTGGGAGTATAGCCACCTGTCGGGCCAGATATTTCATTGAAATCTTGATTTGTGAGCAAGAAAGCTTGTTCTCCAAGGTTATGCTGATTTTTAGACCAACAATGTTTTAGGTATGGATGGACCATAGCAGTGAAATTTTGCAAGTCCTGCACTTTGCTGAAGTTGAGGCTGAGACACAGGCAGGCTAATTACCCAAAGTCACGCAGTAATTGGTTTTACTTGATTGGGGATGATGCGTTCTGTTGCAGAGATGACAGGCTGGGTCAGAGGTGAGGATGCCGTAATGAAGTTGGGATTGTTACCAGTCACTGCACCCCAGGCAGGAGAGACAGGGACCAGGGAACGGTCGCAGGCATCGGCATCAGCATCAGCTGCTGCACCAGTTTCTGAGAAGTGCAGATTTTTCTGGAGTGCTTTGCGTGTGATACAATTCTAGATGCCATTAAACTGCAGAGAGAGAGGACAGATGTTCGCCCAGATTTTCACTCTTCTCTTTGGAGGAAGAGTAGAAGAAACACATACATGTGTGAGAAAGTATTCAGAGGTTGGGCTTTCTTAAAGAATCGGAAATTGAGTAGCTCCCGAAGTGGTGTGGCGGCTGCCTCTGAGAGCGCAGGAGGAGGACGGGGCGCGAGGCACGGTCCCCAGGACTCTCTGCTGAGTAAATGAATGCCTTCTTGTCCTCAGTAAGGAACCTTAACCGAATTAAGTAAGCAAATTGTGAAAGGATGTAAGCATTTTTCCCCCCAAAATAAAAGATTTTAAAAAATGTACAGAGTTATTTTCATGCAGGTAATGCTGATATAAACATGTATTGCAAAACAGAATGTTTGATGAGTGGCACTTCCAGCTACTCTTCATCCCGTCGCCCCACATCACAGGGACACTTGCTCTCTCTGGGAGCGCATATTACGTATTGCAACTACTAAGAGGTGTGCACCCTCTTAGCTGGGGCCTTGGTCTCAGGAGCCAATGACGCTGATGGAAACAGTGTTTGTGCCTTCATTGGGGGATCACTTTCTACCCTTTTAAATAAGTCTTTCTTTTTTCTCCCTCCACTGTTTTTAAAAGTACATGCAATTTTGAGTACGGCAAGTAAGTAAACCCATTTCTTTCCCATTGGGAAATGACTTTAAAACGTGGCTAGAAAATCTATCTTGGTCTATGAACATCAAACAAACTTCAGAAAGGAGCAAAACATCTGGGACTTTACAAAATGGTAACAGATTTGGAGATCTACGTCTCGTTATGTACACGTCTACATCTCCAAACTGTGCCCGTGCGCGTGTGTGTACACTCACACACACGCACTTACCTCTTCGTCTGGAACATATGGACTGCCAGGTTTTTACGCCAAGCCATACGTTTCTGCTCTCATTTGGCTCCCATTTGATTAAAGCCACCCAGTCCTGTGACGGCGCTTCTTTGTGACATACTATCTAAATCGTATGAGTGAAAAATCCCCATTAGAGAAGAGGGGGGAAAAAGAACTTGTTACAATGATTTATTTGTAGTTTCTTGGGGTGCAGGAAGGATTCAAAAACTTGATAGAAACATAGGAATTCGTTTTATAGTAATCATTGGAAGACTGTGGTATATCCAGTATTTTGGGTGGTATTTTATATTTTAATTCCTAACTTTATACTACACAGGATCCCAAAGTGGGAAAACATCGTGGTAAAACTCTAGGATTTTGAATATAGTGGGCAGCTGTGAGGACAGTGGGAAAGTACGTGTCGACGTGAGCGGTGTTGCGAGTAGTTTTAGTAAATACTGGAAATATTATAGACTATACATACCATGGGAGGAAGTTGATAAACTTACAGACTCTCACTGTGTAGGGGGAAGAGCCTGTGGGACACCTCAAAAATAATTCTAATAGACAAGAAGAGAGGTTTAGCTAGAGTCGTTGTGGCAAATACCTGACACTTCCCCCTTCATTTGCAAGATCAAATATGGAACCAGCCTCAAAAGTAGACCACTTTCTAAGTGACCCCAGGGGGAAGGTGAAGTGGTTTTGTTTTCGTTTTTCCCTTGCAGGGAAGGACATTTTAATTTGTTCCAAGATCCTTACTAGGGTAGCATGAACCTGGATATTATTCTCGGAGTCAGAGTCCTTGCACACCCGGCCAAGCATTCATCATGAACTAAACGTCTACCATTCAAGATGGAAGTAGAGTCAAAACACTGGATTTTTAATGAATTTCCATACTGTTGCACTCTATGCAGTAGAATACAAACTGCTCTGATGTTCTTTATGCTTACAGACACTATATAAAAATGTGGGTAAACAGAACACACATTGTCACCACAGACGTTATTCAAATCATTTCTCTACCATTTCTGTTGAGTAATAAAGAAATATAGATAGGAAAAGACTTAATTCTCAGACTATAATGTCAACCCTAGTGTTGCTTTGAAGGACCTTGAGACCTTTCATGTTTATTCTCCTTTCTTTTCCTTCTCACTTATCATTATGTATAAAAGGGTTTGCTGGTTATCTTTCCAAATCGGGAAAAAAACCCTTTCACTGTGCTTTCTGAGATGTTAGGGAAGTATTTCAAATGAACCTCCATGACCAGAGAAATAAGAAATAATGGACAGCTTTTAAGATGGAAAGGATTTGAAAGTAAAAGCCCTGACAACCCACTTGCTGTGGAGAAACTGATGGGGTGGCAGTGTGTGCAGTGCACTTCTTAGGCAGAGACAGGTGCTTCTGGGTGGGGTGATTTGCCACTCGAGAAAGAATCAAGAAACCCGCGATATCCAAATGTGATGCACAATATCCAGATGTGACAATTCTGTGCCCAGTGATACTTCTGGCAGCTCTGGTTCTCCAGGAGAAAGGAAGACAGCACATCTCTCTGTGGTGAAATCAGGGAGAAGAACCAAAGCCTGTTCTCTGCTGTGCCCTGTACCGAGTGCTTTACACAGAGCAGAAGCCCAATTCATACTTGCGGAACTGCATAGATGGAATTCAGGAAGGAAAAAGAAGACTCAAGGGATTCAGAGACTTCAAGAGGGTCAGTTTCAAGGAGAGACTGAAATTTTAAGTCTCTGGATTTGTCTGTTGGGAACTGGAGATATATATAGATGGATCTCGAATGGGAAACACACACACACAGTCATTGGACGTGCTGAACATTGGTGTGGTTGACCCATACCGTGCACATCTACATATAATATGTGAAAGAACCATTTTCAACTAACGTTCTCTTAATACATCTTGAGTCAAAATGTATTTACTTTCTTTTAGATTTTTATGAATCTTCAAAAAAAATAGCATCTTTTTCAGTTAGTTAATTAAAACTTCCAATGAAAAAAGGTTTATCCACTAAATTTAAAGATTAAGTTAAGCTATTTTTGAATTTTGAATTAATCTCAAAAGCCAAAATATTTTTGGTATTGGCAAAAGGGCTTCTTTAAAATGTTCTCACAAACCAATGACGATTTAAGATCTTCCTTTAATTTTGAAGAGAAACTCATATTTGGGCTGTGACGAAGTGTGAAACATTTCAGCATAGAAGTTGTTATTTCCATGAATTTATGAGTGTGTGAGAATATCTCTCTGCTAAATTAATTACAGCAATAAAAACTACAACCAATATAAAATGAAAGTTTTCAAAATTTGTTCTGAGATTAAAAGAAATAATAAAAAGGTTCGGTGAGAAAAATTGAGGTTTACTTTAATAATAAAATATATAGGCTGGTTGTTGAGATACTGTTAGGATCCCATACAAAAAAATTAAGAATTGGATAAAATTGGTCTAAAAACTGTTGTTGATTGTCTTTTATTTTTAATGTACACTGTGCCTCTTCATCTTTATTTCTCATATATTTCTCGCTTATTCTTTATTTTGTTAGTCTACAAGCGAATAACAACAAAAACCAAAAGAGAATGGCTTTACCCAAGTCTTAGGAACAGAAAGACAGTATGTGTCTCAGGATTTTAGTTTTTGCTTCTCAGATAACATGCGGACCTGAGACTAATCTTATAATTAATTTAGTACTTTTAGTTCAAAAAACAAAAAATTGTTATGTGATGAAGAGGGACAGTATTAAAAGTACCTTAGAAAAAGGTACTTTCTAATTATTTTCTCTGAAAAAAAATGCTAGCCCAAATAACTTGTATTATTTTTATATCAAGTCTTCCAAATACTAAATATAAATATTTAAAAATTTAGAAAACAAAAAACTGTTACAATGACCAATATGATGGAGTGAAAATGTTGCAATGCTATGTTTTGCAAATTTTCCTTGGGGAAGGTATTACTGTTTTATGAAAAAATAAAACAAAAATGAAATAATACATTAAAAATCATTTGATAATTTAGTGACTGCTTCATCATTTTAGTTGAGCATTCTTTTCTTTGAATTGGTAAATAATAAAGTAATTACAATGTCTTCAAAACCCTATTTATATTGAACAATGGTGGATAAAATACATTTAATGGTGACAATTTTGAATTACTATTACAAGCTGAAAGTTTAGGCCTTCAGAATCACGTGTGATTCTGAAGATATGACAGATGAAAAAGATTAACGGAAGATTACCATGAAGAATATTTCTCCAACAGAAATTTAGGAAGGTGTCTGGTCTGAAATAGTAATGGGTTCTGTGAAAACCTTCAGACATCTTCATTAAGAAAAGATGAATGCCAGGAAGCCTAATGAGTTGGAAGGGTTGGAGTTTGCTGATTAGAACATAAAGCAATAGAGATTTCAGGAGGACAGGAGGATACTTTGCTGATTATGATAGCTCCCATGAGCAAAGCTGATGATGGCTCTTTCACTCTTCCCCTTCCTTTTCTTCATGCTAATAATGATGGGAAGTTCAATCAGTGGAAAAAAATAAATTACCAGTAGGCTTTAGATATAAATATAG
The DNA here is from genome assembly GCA_963574655.1 of Perodicticus potto. Classification (NCBI taxonomy): domain Eukaryota; kingdom Metazoa; phylum Chordata; class Mammalia; order Primates; family Lorisidae; genus Perodicticus; species Perodicticus potto. The sequence goes on from CAUYRH010119947.1 coordinate 50,837, forward strand.
AAGAGATAAGTGAAAATGGAGAACAAAACTGTGTACAACAACAATGAAACACTCTGATGATAATAATTTATTATCCATAGAGAAAATTACCACAGAAGGGTATACGAGTGTCTGTGTGTGTTTGTGTGGCCACATAAGTGCTGAGTTATTTACGAGTGCCTTTTTCTTTTTCTTTTTTTTTTGCAGTTTTTGGCTGAGGCTGGGTTTGAACCTACCACCTCTGGCATATGGGGCCGGCGCCCTACTCACTGAGCCACAGGTGCCGCCCCAACGAATGCCTTTTTCAAAGATTGCACTTAAAAACAAATGATGAAGTACCACTGAACTATTTTTAGCATGAATGGATCCTTTCCCATTTTCTCTTTTCAATGAAGCAGGATTGCATGAAGTGAGGAAGGCTACTGTACTTGATCTTATTGGCTGACAGGAGATAAAGGAAGAATTTCTAACTGCACCCCCATTGCTGGCTGCAGGAAGAGAAGCAGAATGGTTGGTGAGTCACGTGGCTTCTAATTTGTTCTAATACAATGACAGTTTGGGTGAGTATTTTGACAGCTAAGGAGTGTATAAGGACAAAGCAAACCTTTTAAGCCCATTTCTCTTGGAAGCATAACCATATACTTATTGAAGCAGGAAAAAAATAACAAGAGAGAAGAGAGGAAAAGGAGAAATACATTTTTTGGTCAGGATGATGCAGAACGCATCAGAAGATGCCAACATTAATACAGTGAATAAACGTATTCTCTCTGCAGATAGATCCCTGTGACTGGCTGGCATAAGAGTCTTTTCTGCCCTATCTCACAGCCCAAACATGAGTTTCTGTTCAAAATTAAAGGAAGATCTTAAATCGTCATTGGCTTGCGAGAACATTTTAAAGAAGCCCCTTTTGCCAATCCAAAAATATTTTGGCTTTTGAGATTAATTCAAATTCAAACCCTTGAAACTAAAGGAAAGGAAAGCCCAGTATCTCTAGGCAGCTCCAACTTCCAGGTTTCGATGCAGGGGCTCAGCTGCCTGAATCGAAGTCCTTGTTCAAAGTTATAAATTCTTTTCTTGCAAATCTGTGAAGATACTATGATGCTTCTAAATTTTAACTCAGAATCAGCATCCTAGGAATGCCAACTTTAAAAATGGAACAATGTTCTACCTTTTGTTCTCCTAGTGCAAATCAGAAAAAAACTAATTGGATAGAGCCACTTGAAAACGAGTTCCCAGATACACTTAGCCAAAAAGAATGATGGGGAGCTCCTCTTTCGACTAATGACACATTTCATGCTCCCTCGTATGCCTTTATATCTGTGTCAAAGCTGGAATAAATGAGCTATGGATTAAAAACGGGTGAAATATTGGAAGATGCCAGGAAGAAGCATTTCACTTAAACCTTTCATTTGTGTCAAAATAATGTGTTTGAAATACTGAATTCATGTCCTGAATAATTTGTTTGAAATTTGAGGCTACAAATTTGAGGGCAGAACTGGTTAAAAAAAAAAAAAAAGTTATCCATCCTCGAAACTGTGAGGCTTAAGGAAAGAAGGAAGCAGGGCAGTGATGTGAGAAGCCACGGAGGCCCCGGCCTCCTCAGACGGATAACAAAGCCTGCCCAAGGGAGGGACAAGGAATTTAAAATTCTGAAAGATGACTTCCAGAAAGAGCATCCCTGTATGTGTAGAGACCTTTCTCAGGTTTTCTTCCAGTGATGTTTAACAGTTGGAATTCACCCTGCAACAGTTCTGTGACTTTGAAAATTATTACCACCAGGCAGGGCCTCCTGGGACTAATCAGAGCCCAGCTGCGCGGAGGAGGAACAGACAGAACATCTGGGTGAGGATTAGCAAAGGGCCTGGTGAGTTGGTGTTGACAGAGAGGCAGGCTCCTCAGAACACCTAGCGCAACTGCTGTGGCAACAGAGAAAAAGGAGCTGGAAGCCAAAGCCCTGGTCCCTCCTAGAGGTCAATGAACTCTTCCACTTTTAAAGGGACAGTCCCATCTTGCCCTGCGTGAGGCTCCTCATTCTTTGCATGTACACTTAGCATGTGCATGTCCTCAGAATGTGCTCACTTCATATTTTCCCACCTGGCTTTGAGATACATCTGGGGGGAAATTGGAGCTGTCACCTTCCAGGATGGAAAGCAGAAGGTAGATGTTAATCATCGGAAGTGTCAGGGTATTGTTGAGAACTTTGTTCTCAACTTTAGTGTAACTTTTTGGTTCTTGTAGAAATCCTTTGCACAGTATCTCAGAATCACGAATTTTAATTTTAAAAGGGATCATAATGAGCTTATCACACTTTCATTTTATAGGCAATGAAAGGGAGGTCTAGAGGGATTAAATGACTTACCTAAAGTCATTTTCATAAAAAATGAAAAAAAAAATTTTTGAGCGAATTCTCTAGCTCTTAGATGGAGGGGAATAGTACCATTTCTTTATTTGCCTTTTAATAATTCACTCACCACCCCCAAACGCTGTCCTCAAGGCCAAGGCTTCCTCTCTCCCATGGACACCTACGTGCCCTTGATTCAAAGACTCTAGGGTAAGCAGCTTGTGGGAGAAGAGCCTGTAGAGAGTCTACTCTGGACACACAGCGCTTGCCTTTTAGACATAGTAGGGATAATAGCAGAGAGAGCAATTAGCTCGGGGAAAGTTCAAGAGAGAGCTTATGAAGAAAAAAAGCTATTTCAAGCAAGTCAAAGAAAGCCTGGATGCACAACAGACTTTTGGCAGGGGGAACATGATTCAATAAACTAAACAGAAAGTTTGAGGTGGGCATAGAAAGAGAGAGAAGGAAAGTTTATGTAAAGAATACAGGTAGGGGCAGTGTCTGTGGCTCAAAGGGGTAGGGCGCTGGCCCCATATGCCGGAGGTGGTGGGTTCAAACCCAGCCCCGGCCAAAAACTTCAAAAAATAAAAAAATAAAAAATAAAGAATACAGATAGAAAAAATTGCATAGAAGGGATTCAAAGACAGGGAGGGCAAATTAGTTTATTAGATTCTCTTTTATAATTTGATTCAGAAGGAAATTATTATTTTGTATACGGAATCACCTAAGCCTTTTTACATGCTTAAATTTGTAAAAATACTGATTTTGTTTAGGGACTCTCTAAAAGATAAAAAGTAGCCAGCTGACATGTATTGTAAAATGCAACCACATTATTTCCACTGATGAGACATGAAATCTAGCCTGGTTAATAAGTATTTATTAATTTAACAGCTTATGTTAATATGTTAAACCTGCCTATTAGGATGAAATGAATGCCTTATTAGGAATACCATTATAGGTCAAGCAGAAGGGAGCCTACACCATGTTCCTGCTGAATGAATAAATGGCTCCTGTGACTGACTTTCTAAAGGAGACGTCAATTGAAAGAAGTGATTCAAGTTGACAATGGAACTGTGCAAATGACCCTAATTAATGAATTTTCATTAATTAATCATTTTCATGTTTATGAACACGAGTCCTGTTTGCGCACTGTGTGCATTGCAACTGGTGACATCCACCGCTGGGTACGGATGATGCTCAGAGGCCTGCCCTGTGGTGTCTGTCTGTGAGTTCCGGAACAGCATTGTCTCTGAAGCTGGAGAAAGCTCTAATTTCCCACTTTTTCCTGCCACTGACTTGGAGACTGTTGACTTGGCAAAGCCCCTGACCAGATCTCAGATAAAACCGACTATTTACAAAACATCAAATCTTCCTCAGCTTTGGATTAAGGATTCTGACCTTAAAAAAATAAGTTCTAATTCCAAACACCCCTTCTCTTTGTGAAACGATAAACCGATGGCTATTTGCTCATGCTCCCTGACAGTAGTAAGATAATGTCACTCTTCAAATAAGTTCTTACTTGTTGGTTACCTTTTGATGGGTTTATCAGCTCCCAACAAATAACGGATAACTTAGTGAAGCTAGTCATTCCAGGCCTATGAATGAGAATGTCCCCGTGTGGAGTCGGAGCGTTTCAGGTAGGTCTCTGTGACACACGAGTCTGAGAGAACTGGAACAATTCTCATGCTTTTATCTGTCTGCCCAGCCCTCATTTATTTAGGGTACAAAGTGCAATTTCTTGATATGATGACCAGTCCATATAGGAGCTTAGTGTGAAATGGCGGTGTTACTACTTCATTAGGAACTTCGGAATTGGTAACGACACCATTGCCCCATAGCCCATTAGCTAAGATCAGCTAATTATCTAACGGCACTAGAGATGGTAGCATTGTCTCCATAGGTTTTTAACAAGTATCTTTCCTTCTGTCCTGGTAGACCCCAATTTTTTTCAACTTTTCAAAAATGTGGGCTGGATTAACCTGCCTGTTTCCTCCTTCCTACATATAACACAGCATTGTATGTCTGATGCTTGCTTACCGGTATTTGCTTGTGTAATAAAAAAGGCTTTGCTACGTGGACAGCACTCTACAACATATTCAGAGGATGCCAAAAAAGAGCCATGTTTTAAGAAAGGACAAAACAGTATTAAATGTCTAACACTCAAGTCATGTTTGACTTCTGCAATTACGAGAGGCGCTCAGCATGACTTATATTTACCTTTTGCAATCAGTATATATCGAGTATTACAATTTTAATAAAGTCTTTTCCTTTTGTAAAATGTGTACACATTTTTTTGGCACCCTCTGTATTTTTAAAATGAATCAGAAGAATTATAAGTTATTTCAAAAGCTTTAACGAAATATCGGGATGGTTTTGTACATGTCTTATGTTGCTAAAACATTTTAACCTACAGTTGTGCTTATTATTCTGATTAATCATTTGTAAATCCAAATCCAAATCAAATGTAGAAAGAGGCCCAAATAGTAACAAAAGCATTTTCCTTTCCTATTCATAAGAAGATTTCATTTGGGATTAGCAGTTTCATAAAAGCACAAATATAAGCATCAATTAATTTTATATTATACAGATGATATTGCAGAGGTAAAATTCTTTGTATTCACTGGTACCTAATTTGGAATTCACAAAACATTTGATGCACCCCAAGAAGAACACGCAGGGGAAGGAGTGTAGGTAGACAATGTCTGCTTTCATATTTTTCAGATATGTCCTAGGTGTCATAATTCATTAGCCGTATGATTATGGTTCAGGTCTGTTCCGCACGTGTGCGATTTTTTGTGGGCGGAATAGTATGAAACAAGTTCGGAGCATGATTTAAAGAGTAAGACTGTGAGTGATCTATTTACTTGCTTAGAGCTACATGAGAACGTAGACATTAATTCTTACATTTATAGAACATCTTTTTTTGTCATTTTAATTCAGTCTTTTTCATTTAAGCATGCACCAATGTATTTATAATAAATGAGAATACATATAAACCTTCCAGAACATCTCTGGGAATACGGAATTATATTAATGACACTCTTAATGTCATTTATTTGACATGGGATCTGATTATGCCATTAAGACCTAGTTCCTCTGATACTCACACAGGGATTAGCAATAACTGAATTGGGGAAACATCCCGGAAACTAGGAATAGTTATTTTTAAATTCAATAGTAGAATTCACACGTTTAAAACGGTACAATTCGCAGTTCTTCTTCTGGAATGTTAAATCTTGTTTGAGAGGAAATTCATATATTCATGATAAATTAGAAAACAATTTGGAAGCAATCTATAAAATTTATAGAGAGTTTCTGTTTGCATGTGTCATTCTGAGGCAATTCAAATGAGAAAAATCACCGCGGGCTTGTGTTAGTTTAGGCAAAACTTCACAGCGAGGGCAAAATCTAGAGCTGAGAGTGAAAGACATGTGGAATTGTTATTAGTACAGAGGGCAGAAAGGAATGGAAGCCAACGTGAGCACATCAGGGGGAGAATGGTCGCGAAGAGTGCTGAGAAGGGGGAGGAAGCCTGGGGCTGAAAATAAAATGGGATCAGTTCATAGGGCTTCAGATTTGTTCAAATATACAAAACGGAGCTAATGCAGATTTTTAAAAGAGGAAATACATGCTAAAAGCAATTCTATTACTAACCTATATAACCAGCAGGAAATAAAGTGGTGACCCTAAGAAATTAGGTAGTCAACTATTAAAAATGAGAAATGAGGCTGGGCACGATGGCTCACGCCTGTAATCCCAGCATTCTGGGCAGCTGAGGAGGGTGGATCACCTGAACTCAGGAGTTCAAGACCAGCCTGAGCAAGAGTGAGACTCAGTCTCTATAGAAAAACTAGCCAGGTATTGTGGTGGGCACCTGTAGCCCCAGCTACTCGGAGGGCCGAGACAGGAGAATTGCTTGAGTCCAAAAGTTTGAGGTTGCTGTGAGCTATGATGCATGGCACTCTACCCAGGGTAACAGAGTGAGACTGTCTCAAATAAATAAATAAATAAAAAGAGAAAGGAGTTGATGATGGTCCCAAAGAGTAATGGTAGAATGCCAAGTGAACAAGAGACAAAGCAGGAACTTCATGAAGCACGTGTGCTGAGACTGGGTGGCTGAATGAGTGTGCGGTGGGAGAGACAGGAGATAAAGGGGACTCGGGACGCACAACTCCTGGGGGACACTGAGAGAAATGGGGTGCAGACAGACCGAGAGAAGTGTGAAAGGAAGGAAGGAAAGGAAAAGGAAGGAATCAGAGGGGCTAAGTGAAGCCAAGGAAGAGACCGCAGGTTGTTAAGAAGGAGGGAATCCCGTCCGCAGCTGCAGAGTCGGACCTGGATTTCAGATTCTCTGTATTCCTCAGGGGTTGTAAAAAATTAGATCAAAAGGGTGGACTGGGGAGGGCGTCGTTCAGTGCAAATGTTTGTTTCTTAGGACTGCTGGGTTTCAGTTTCTACTTTAGACGCATTTTCCTGCTATTAGGGCATAAGTAGCCAACTCAGTTTGTTTCTTTCAGGAATTTAGCAGTTCAGCTGAACTAATTTAAGTTTGGGGGCTTATGAACAGCTGCAACTTTGTATTTAAATTTCATCTGCTCTCTGTCCTACTTAATGTTCCAGTAACAATCCATCTTACTTTCAAGTCTGACAATTTCATAAGGGTATTGACCACCCACAGAGAGCATGCCTTCAAAAGGGAAAGGCCTTTAAGAGCTGTGTTGAGTGAAGCAAAAATGCTTAGATTGTAGTCAATACTATTAGAACTGAACGGGGATGAGAGTGCAGTGATTCAGAAGAATTATTTCCATTATTTTTTACTGATGCCTCAGGAAAGCAATAGTATCCAAGGAAACAATAGAATTTAGGGCACCGTGATGGTCATCGGGACACTGTGGGTTGTGCATGCTCACAAACGAATTGCGGTAGCCGCGCAGTTTAACACAGAACAGACAGCTGCACAGATGCTGAAGAATTTCCAGGTAGATGGTTGGGGTTCCTTTAAGTAAAAATTATGAAGAAGACGATATTCTACTTGCTTTAGAATAGAAGACTTCTGATAAGGATTGATTTTACTCTAATAATAGAGTGAGACAGTTTAGTCTAGCATATTAGAATAAATTGAGTGATCTTAATACTCTTAAGTGCAAAGATGAAAAAAAAACCTACAATGAATATTGACATTCAGAAACCTTTTAATAGTAGTGTAAATCCTATATAGAAGGCTAAGATTGTAACCGATCTATTTTTTCCTCCTTACAACTGAACAGCTTTGTATTTCTTTCTTCTTTGAAAATCTGATTCCTGTTTATAAATATTCTGAATATAAAGATTCCAACTCAGGACAGTCCTGCTTTAAATAAAGGCTTTCTGAGAAGTAACCCATATCTAGCCATCGGGGAGCCTGTATCACGTAGTACCACATGTTCACAATCAACCCCAGCATGCACCCCTTGGGCTGATAACTGAAATGTGACAATTCTGATAATTAAGCCACCTAAAGCCAGCGGCTGATGTCTCACATTAATTCAAAACAGCTTACAGTGAAACTCAGCACACTATCCAATTGCCAGAGACGTAGCCGGATGTGCCCTCAAACACGATGGTGTGGCTTTCATCAGATACACTTGACCCGATGCCTGAAAAAATTGTAATTTAAACAAATAAAGGGGGTGGCTGATGGACTGCAGCCTGTTTAATCTGACTAGAGCCCTCTGAAGATGCCTCTTGATTAGCAAGGCTGAGTAGGTCAAAGGGTGACATTTTCCAACCAACCTAACATTCACAGAGAAATTATATTTCCCTGTATCAGTTAAGAGCTAGTAGAATTCATAGGTTTAGTTTATAAGGAAAATCCCAATTAGTTAAAATAATGATGAAGAAAAATAAAAGCAAATTACTTTGATACTGGTGTGGGATTTTAACATTTATATGCATAGATTTCCATTAGTAGTAAAGGATGTTAAGTATTTCGTCACTCTTCCCAAAATGCAACCAAAAAAATGGTACAATAGGAAGCTCAGTTCCAAGGGTTGCAGTTTTATATCTTAATTGTTCAGAGCAGGAACAGTCATGAGAACATCACTAATTTTCGGATACATTTTTAATTACTGCCTATTTCACTAAGTTGTGCACACGTGTCCTCTATTCTCTCTGTCACCACCATCAAATGGTATTGATGGGCCGGGTGTGGCGGCTTGTATCTGTAATCCCAGCACTCTGGGAGGCTAACTTGAGTGGATTGCTGGATCTCAGCTCGAGAAGAGCCTGAGCAAGAGCGAGACCCCATGTCTACTAAAAATAGCAAACCTAGCCAAGTTTTGTGGTGGGCACCTGCAGTTCTAACTACTTGGGAGGCTGAGGCAAGAGGATTGCTTGAGCCCAGGAGTTTGAGGTTGCTGTGAGCTGTGAGCCACGGTACTCTACCCAGGGTACAGAGTGAGACTCTGTCTCAACAGTAAATAAAATAAGATAACATTGGTGGTGAGTCAACAAATGCCTCAAAAAACAAAGCATGTAAATACGGGGTGATGGTTAATTTTATGTGTCAATTTGAGGGGGCCAAGGGTTGCCCAGAAGACAGCTGGGTTAGGGTTTCTGGAAGAGATTAGCATTTGAATCAGTTGACTGAATAAAGATCACCCTCACCACTGCGGGAGTTTCATGCAATCTCTTGAGGGCCCAAATACAACAAAAAGATGGAGGAAGGGAGAATTTTCTTCTGTCTGAACTAGAGCACACATCACATTTTCTCCCACCATCAAACACTGGTGCTCTTGGTTTTCAGACCTTTGGGCTCAAATCAGATTCTCAGCCTTTCAGACTCGAGTTGGGATTTATACCATTGCACCCCCACTCCAAGGCCGTTGGACTGAATACACCCCCAGCTCTGTTGGTTTTCCAGTGTGCAGATGTCAGATTGTGGGACTTCTCAGCCTCCATAATTGCATGAGCCAATTCCTAGATTAACACCCCCTCCCGCCCCCCATACACACACACACACACACTCAGAGCAAGCCCAGAACTGTACACACATTTTAAGAAAATACACATAAAATTGATTGTGAACATACAAAAAAACATAAGAAAAAAGCTGTATTAAAACTGTAAAACTCAAGTCATGTTTGACTCCTCTAATTGCAGGAGATAGAAGAAACAATATATAAGGTAACAAACATTACAACTTTAGTACGGTTTCTATTACACACATATACACACAGCTTTGTTCCTTTTGGTTTGTCTCTCTGGAGAACCTTCAGTAATATGAACAATGAATTAAAATTTGATTGGAGTTGGTTCTTTTCATGGGCTGTCTACCTTAAAATTTATTTATAAGCGTGGCCTCTCTCACGTCAGAGTGCAAGTTTGGGAGACGGCAGAGTAATATTGAGCCTGATACGGGAAAGTCCTTGGGATTATTGCCTGTGACTTTTCTAGTTTGCCTTTCACTCAAATGTATCTATATATAGTCTGCATATCATAGGCACGAAATAGTTTAAAGTTTAATCCCCGAGGTCCTTAAATCAAGGGTATGCTGAGTAGTTTGAAAAAGGAAGAATGATTTGAATTCAGATTTCTGTGTCATGTAGCCTATTCTACATGTTCCCAATTTTGAGGCCGCATCTTATCTTTAAAAAGCCCAGGGTTATAAACGTATCAGACATATCCCGGAGACCGAGAGGCTCATCAGAGAGTATGTAGAAAAGAGACACTGCTCTTGGTTATTACACACTGGAATTGAAATTTTGGAGAATGTTGGAGGAAAGCCAATGCCCTCAGAAATTCTTTAAAGGCGCAGTTGCAGGCATGGTTTAAGGCCTGATGCAAGGAAACAGCCATGCCAGGGAAGATTGACTAGAGGGGCACCGAGCAATAAAGAGAAGGAAGAGAAATAAAACCAAGAAAGGGAGCCAGAGTCCTGTGATAAAAAGGCATCACTGCTTCCCTGATGAAGAGGAAATGGCATCTTTAGAGACATATCGCATTTTGTCAAGTTTATCATTATGTTTACATTAATAGCCTGGCAAAAAGGTTTCATTATTAATCCATACTGTAAGTTCTTTTTCTGGCTAAAAATTTTCTTAGATACATGTAAAGATAGCCATTTAAATTGGGAAGGTCCAACCAGCAACTGATGCTTAGACTCCGGGTCCAGAAGGGACAGTTTGCTCTCCTGATGCCCATTCTTATCAGTCTGTTAAACTGGGACTTCGGTAAAGTGGGGGGCAGGAAGAAAGACTTCTGAAAGGGTACTGTGTAAGAACTCATGAAATGAAACAGGAAAGTATTTACAGTATCTGCTGGGCTCTTACAAGCCAAATTTTGTCAAGGTAGCTATTTTCTCTAGCTTCCAGATTTTATTTACGTTGGCTCAATAGAAAATTTTCCTCATGGTAAAGGACATTCAAGCAGGTGTCAGGCACTAGGAATAATGTCAGATATTAATTATCCAATTTAGAAATATCACTGAATTAAAATTGATCACTAACCAAAAACTATTAGTAAGGTATAATATCAAAATTAAACTAGTAACAATGTAAGATTTTTAAACCACAATTTTTTTTTAGAGACAGACTCTTACTTTGTCGCCCTCGGTAGAGTGCTGTGGCATCACAGCTCACAGCAACCTCAAACTCCTGGGCTTAGGCGATTCTCTTGCCTCAGCCTCCCGAGTAGCTGGGACTACAGGCGCCCGCCACAATGCCTGGCTGTTTTTCTGTTCTGCAGTTTGGCTGCGGCAGGGTTTGAACCTGCCACCTTCGGTATATGGGGCCGGCGCCCTACTCGATGAGCCACAGGCGCCGCCCTAAACCACAATTTCTTTATTACTTTGAAATTTCAATTGGAATATGAAACGAAGGCATGTGAAATTAGAAAAAGAAACGAAGAGATTTTCCTTAGCAATAGTAATGGATAAGTAAATATTAGGTTAAGTTTCACGAACTTAATGTAGTTTTTCTTCTTTCTTAAAATGTGTTTCATTTTTTTTTTGGCACCCTCTGTATTTAAGAAAGGAGACTTCAGAGTAACCAGGCTAGCCAACTAATCTGGTTAGCTGGGAAGGAAAGTTCCATCTGATGTCCAAATTATGGCATTGACACCATTGTTAGATCAACCTATCACCATGCCATGAAAAAATTATCAGTTCATCTAGAATCCAGTGCAAACAATGAGAATAGTTCCACAGGGCCTTGTCTTGAGAACATAATTATTTAATGTGTTTATCAAAATGTGTTATTTCCCGTGAGGGAACAGTTTGCATCTTCCTATCCATCAGGGAGGACCTTGCCACTAAATGCTCTTTCATTTACTTCCTCTGGGTACCAGAAAGCTCAGCAGCTACCCTCACCTCATAATTGGTATATGGATGTTCTCCTTACCCCTCGTGTTAACCTTCTATTTCCATGCAAAGTATATTAGTTCACTGCAGTATTTCCAAATTGTCTATTGCTCCCAATCCTTGTGAAAGGAGGTGGTCTGTAAATAAATAATGTAAAAATAGTTTGATGAGTAGCACCGAGTCTAATACTATGAGTATGACCAGTGAGTCTGCAGAGCTGTGCCTAACAGGGCTGATTCATGGAACGCTTCACGAATTTGCGTGTCATCCTTGCGCAGGGGCCATGCTAATCTTCTCTGTATCGTTCCAATTTTTAGTATATGTGCTGCCGAAGCAAGCACACAGGGCTGATTCAGATAGTGGATAAACCTCTTCAGTTTAACCAAACACACACACAAACACACTTACAACGTGTGCACACACACATTGGTTCTTGGTACTACATTCTGGGTCCCTGGCCTCCACCTTTGGAGAGCCTACAGTTTGGTCAAAGAAACAGACTTTTGTGCCCATCATATGAAATGTTAGTTGAACTAAACCAGTTATTAGAGAAGAAAAAAAGAATACTTGCAAAGAATATATAATATTCGATATGCACAACTGCTTATAAATATAAAATAAAACATAAAACAAACCATTACTTTGAATAAGGACACATCCCCATGTATCAATTTTTAAAAAGCTAAGCTTATAGTTGAAAATTTATTGATTAATAATGACCAGGGTAGGCTCCTGTAAACTTGACTCTGGTGGCTGTTTTGAAATCACCTATACCCTCTTTGCCTGCATCTCATAATCATACTTTTGAGAGCTTATGACCACAAATTATCTCTCCCACTTTCAGTTTTCACTCATCTACTGGACCAAATCAGAAAGTAGTATTGTATGAGGTGCATGGATTGTGAAATTATCACTGAAGCCCCTTCCAGCAACAGAAGTTCACATTTAATTATACGAAAAAATAAAGTGTTAGAGAGAGGAGACCTTAGAAATAATTGGTTTTAATCCTTTAATGTTATCAGTAATGACTTGGACACTACGTGTTCAAGGTATGACCCCTGAGGGAGAAAGTCAGGGCTTAAACCCAGATCTTCTGCTCTAGGCTTTTGTTTTCTGGGCTGGGCTGTGATGCTCTTAAGAATGGTCCCCACAGTGTATAAATCACCTCCAATTCCAAGAAGTGGGCGGATGTGGCAGACTGCAAAGAAGCCCCAGTGCTAAGCACAATTCTCTGCTCTGGAATCCTCCGATGGAAATTGCAACATAGAGAAAATAAGGGCTCACCCTTTTCATTTTTCATTTAATATTTCTTTTCTGCAGAACCTCAAGAGTACACAAAGTGGTGAGGAACAAATGTAATGAATGAATTCCCAGATCCTATGCAGAGGAATAATTAATCCATTTGCTTCTCATTTTGATTCTCTACCTCCCTTAACATTTATTATTAGAGTTGAGCAGATGCCCTTTGTAAAGGGTCCTCCTCATAATGCGGTCAGAGCTCGGAGAGGGGCTATTGCAACCCACCTCTGCAGGCGAACAGGGGAGCTGCGGAGTCCTTGAAAACATATGTTCTTTTAACTAAATCCTTGAACTTCCAGAATTAACTCAAAATGACACTAGAGTATTTTCACCCTGCAATTTTTGACTTTTTGTGCTGTGTGCTTATTTTCCTCTCAATCAAAAGTGTACAAACTCACAGAAGTTACATGAATGCAAGGAATAATGTAAAAGATAATAATTATAATCGAGAAGAATGTCTGAAACTAACAGTGATGCTAATTCCTCGGTCTAGATGTCTGACACAGAGATGAATACATTAATCGTTCAGCTTGCATGCTGTAATTCCTGCAGTCACGTCACTTGGCGGAACATTAGAAAGCCCAGGCAGCTCAAGGGTTAACATCTGGCACAGCAAATTTTTGTCCTGGTCTCTGTCACAGTTTGTAAGTCTCAGGAAACTCGCTCAGTCCTGCTCATACTTTCCTGATGGGTGGCAGTTTTAACATGCTCTACTAATGCTAATAAAAGTAAAGCAAAACAAGCCCAAGAGGTCAAAGATAATGACCAGTTTCAAGACTTGCAAAATATGTCAGGACTTAGAATAAGGCTTGTGCCTTATCTGTGGTTAGTAAATATCGCCATTCTCTTCCTGGCCTCACGTATTATTTCCTCCTGCTACAGAATATTCATTTATGTTAACTTTGTCTACTTTCTTGACTCCCCTGTTTAAACTTATTCTCTTTAAATTCTTTTTTTCTTTAACTTGTCCCTGTCAACTGCTTCCATGGTGTTTTCTTCATTTGGTGGATGTCAGGTTAGGACACTAGGAAGAAGCAACATAATAGGTTGAATCATTATCCCTGCCTATAAATGATATTTGAATTTCATGTCCCAAACACTAGCCTGAAGGGTGCTGCTTTTGAATCAGATGGCCAGGACTGGGAATATGAGGCAGTGGTAGTTATACCCAGTTATACCCAAATGGGGAAAATAGGGAGGAAGATTTGCATATGTAAGATTTCCCTGAAATTCTAGCTTCTAGTTCATTAAGTTATTTAATGAATAAGTCATTGATTTTAGATTGATCAATGAGTTATTCTCATTACGTACTCAAATTACCTTGGGTCAAATAACAGAATGATAAGATTTAAAAAAAAAATGACTCTTACGCCTGTGAGCAGAAGAACTGATGTGACCCCAACCCAGGAGCCTCTGTGCCCAAGTTCTTTGGAGATTTTACCAATTTTGTTAAAAGAAGATGGGCCTGTTGTTTGCCAGGCAAACCGGAACTCCTCTGAGGGTTTACATATCTTTTACTAAAGCAATGGTACATTTTAAAAAATCTGATCTGTTTTCAAAGGCTATTACTTAAAGCTTACTAAGTAATTTTTTACTCAACACCTACTAAGTGCTGAGAACTGTTTTGGTTGTTGACAATTTTACCAATCTCTATGATTTTGCATCACCCCTTCCTCTCCTCTTACTGTTACTAAAAATGAGGCAATAAACTTGAACACATTAAACTGTCATTGCTTATTTTTTAACTATCTTTTATGTCAGTGGGAATGAGAAACCAATTGTTGATGAAAAAATAATCTCATTTAATTTCCCCAAGATGTTTTGTTGTTATTTTGTAAATTTATTTTAGGTAACAATTCTTAACATTTGCATATTTGAACTTAGAAACCATTTTTCTATCAGTTAATATACTATATACAGAAGGTGCTGAAAAAATGTATATGCATTTTAAGCAAGGAAAAAACTGTATTAAAATTGTCATACTCAAGTCACGTTTGACTTCTGCAAAGAGTCAAAATAACGGAAAGAGATACAAGATAGAACATAGAAGATACCAAATGTTATTCATACATACTGAATGTTACAATTTTAATACGGTTTATTCCTTGCTTAAAATGTGTATACATTTTTTTGGCACCCTCTATATTTGTTAAGGAGCTAGGGATGACATCTCCGTTGTACAAATAAATAAGTCCAGAATCACCTATGCAGGTTGTCAGTGGATACCAAACTCGCTAACTTCCTTGACTGGGAAGCAGGGGGGTAGAAGAAGGTGCCTTTGGCTAGTACAGGTCAGGAATCAACATGAGGCAGAGTTTAACAACGTTTCAATTATGAACTGAATGAATAATATTATGAAGTCTCAGGAAAATGATAATAAATTATTTCAGAGAACAGGAAGGGCAAGGCAAATGAAAATCCCATAATATTTATTCCATCCCGGTCGACTATGCAAGAATTGAATTTTTAAAAATTAACTTAGATGCACTAAAAAGTTCACTTATTTTATTTTTAAAATCCAACCCGAACATGTTTAAAAAAATGGAAACCAAAACAAAGGTATTTTTTCCCTAAACTTCAGCGCACGCAGGAAGCTCGCAGGTGCTGAAATTTGACGGCTCACTCGGGGGTGTGCGATCCAAGCGCCACGAGATTTCCACTGGTTTCCTGAGAACTGATTTTACAGGAGTTCAGGCCTTTGTGAAATGTCACAGGAGTCACATCTGAGTCTCTTACACAGTGCTTTCTAGTGTTCAGTGAGTTAGATAATACAGGATATTTTAAAGAAAATAAAATTTATCTTGTTAACTCTTGTTATTGCCACACTCCAAATTTTAAGACAAATGTCTTTGCAAATTTAAATGGTACTGCAGAGAGTAAATGCATTCCTGTGAGAATAGATTGTAAGCAGTGTCAGCAACTTGGCACCTTGTTCTCTACGTTGGCAGCAATTTTCTCTCCAGGTTTCTCTCACTTCTATGCAGTTTCTAGAGACTGTAGCTTTTACTGTGGGAAATGGGAAATTTACATGGCTTGAAATCAGTGAAGAGCGTCATTGAAAATATTTGTAATAATCTCTTTCACTGAAAAATCCTCAGTTTCTTTTCTCCTTTCTTCCTTCCTTTTCCCCTTCCTCCTGCCTTCTTTCCTACCCCCTTCTCTTTCTCTTTATTTCTTTTTGTTCGTACTGATTCTCAAGAGACAGCAGTTCATTGTACAAATCGTATTGAATCTTGTTCTTTTGAATTGAGATCACTTGACACTGTTGATTTCTGTAGCTTGACCCATATACACAAAAATCAAGCAACATAAAACCCACGTGAATGGAAACAAACGAAGCCCTCCCAGCAACACCGATAAGCCAAGCAAAATGAAAATTACACAGGTGAGTCAGAAAGGGCGCTGGCGACTATATTTCTTGGAAGTGAAATAATGGCCCAGAACACAGTCTGTCTCAAAATTCATAGTGACCCATGTATTTCTGCACATGGACTCACCAGACACTAACAGTCTTTCTCTTCCATTAAAGCGGGTGATTAGTGGAATGGTGTGCACGGTATCAGGGAGCTGCCCAATACAGGGTCCTGTTTCATCTAAGACCAAGTGGGGAGCTGATTCTTATCTGGGAAGACTGAGTAGCCTAGGACTCCACCTCCCAGGGGGTGATGGGAAGTCCACCTGCCAAGGACGGGGGATGCTGATTGGTGCGTAGACTTACAGCCCAGTGAGCTCAGAAGAGCCATCCCCTTGTTAAGAAATAAATAGGAAAACCAATATGTGCTAAAATTTTAGAAGCAGCTTCTTCAGAGCCCTATTTAAGGTGCACTCTCAGCACTTACAAATGTGGAAAAAAGGAGCATCTCAGAAAATAATAAAGACCATAAACAAAACAGGCATGGAGCAGAATGATGTGGGATGAAAACGAGGGACAGCACAGTCACTGCAGAGAGAGGTGAGCTCTGGTTAGGTCAGCGTCCTCGTTATCCTGCTAAGAATCTCCTCCAGTTCCTTGGTTCAGTTTTCTTCCTCTTCTTTCCTCTCCTCCTTTCACCTCCACTCTCATCTCCTTTCCTTTTTCTTTTTCTTTTTATACCAACCTATTTATATGGTCTGTCATCATACACATTCTGACTGTCCATCCATCCACACAAAGATAGTCTCTCCCTCTCACGTAAGTTAAGCCCAAGCCACACGGCCATCATCTTCAGGTGAGGGTCAATCATTTTCAGTGAATTCTTTCCTGTTCTTCATACAGTCAGAAAGCGAGAATGGGTGGAGCCGCCTCAGCGCTGAGCAAGCACCTGGAATAGATCAATCCAGGAAGCTAAGGCCCTTACGTAAAGATGCAATACCAGCCAGGCTCATTTTGAATTACGAATGCTACAGTGCACGTTGAGAACATTAAAAATGTTCAGTAGGAATAAGAGAAGCTGCCATATGTAACTACACTAGCCTCCAATAGCCCCTTTCTCTCCGTAACAAAACCAAACTCTATCTTTCGTCTGAGCAGTCACACATCTGTCTAGAAGCCTGCGCTTTCCAGCCTCCCTGCAGTAGAAGTGCCCATTTGACAACTTCTTGGCCATTATACAAGCAAAGTAATATGTGGGACTTCCTTGAAGCCTTCTTAAGAGAAGGGCTGGCATCTGTCCTTGCCCTTCCTCCTGCTGTAGCCTGGAAGAGGGATGTGATGACCGGAGCTCCAGCTGCCATCTTGGGCCTGATCCAATACCAAGGAGGGGGATGGCATGTAGAAGGAGGAGGAAAGATCTCAAGGTTGTCAAGAGCCACCAAGCCTCAGGACTTGCCTTAAATGAGAAAATAAATCCCTGTGTGTTTAATTCACAGCTTTGGGATAATATTTTAAGGTAGATGAACATAAATACTAACATAGAACAGGTAACACCAAATATTTTTTAAAAGCTAAATGAGGTACTAATTAACAGAGTTTCTGTGCTTCTGTTTTTTTGATTGATATGAAACCAAACACAGCCATCTAAAAGAAAATAGTCTATTGTAATTAGTTTAGTTTATATTTTCCACCATCACTTTTTTCATAGCCAGTATAGGTTGCTTAGATCTAATAAAAATATTGCATTTAAATTTGTAATTATTCAATATTGTTTTCATCATGAATGAGTCACCTTCATTCCTCACTCAAATCCTACTTCAGCCATGAAGTCTTAGAGGAGGAAAAAATTATTTTGCTCCTCTAAACTCCAACAGTACGTAGGTAAACCTCTCCTTTGGGATGTGTATTTTTATTTATTTAACTAGATCAAAAAATCCCAGAAGGCAAGATCTGTATATTTCACACAGATATTGGCAAGTGATTTATACACAGGGGGTCAAGTAACTGCTTACTACTACTTATGATATGTACATATCTTATATAAAATACGTTTTTCCAATAACTCTTGGAAAGGATATTAATATTATTAATAATGTAATTATTTCCTTATTTTTCTTTTACCAGTTTCTTTCACAGTTCCAATTATTTCCTAAAGGAGAAATAGAAGGATTTAAAATATATGACCTTGTAAATCAAGGAAAATAAAGTCTATGAGTATCTGAAATCCTAAAACTTTTAAATGCTATTAATAAAGACATCAAAATTCTGTTTAAAATACTCTGCATATCTAATGTTCTTAACAAAACATGCATTTCAAGCAGAAGTTTTAAGGGTTTTAAATCACAGATTTTCACAGCATTTCCTTCCGGCAGCTGATGAAAATTGGATAATATACAATCAGAACACTTTTTCTACACATTTTAAATTGATTGAAAAATAGCAACAGATTTAACATTCAAAAAAACACATTTGCAACTGTTATATAAAAATGGCTTGATCTGATTTAGTAGATACTAGGTGTAGGAATTTAAAGCTGACAGTACTCTTTGGGATGTTTTAAAACAGAGGGAACATATTAAAACACCCAAGCTGCCACTCTCAAAATAAGTGCCTCTGCCTCACAATCTGAATCTTCCACGAAGACTATCATAAAAGAAAACCTTCCACTTAATGAAAGGTGTTCCCCATATTTCATGGTGGGTACAAGTCTGACATTAAGTAGGTTATGAATAGTTTTCAGTATAAAAACATAAAAGTAATAAATTGCTGAACAGGAGATACATGGAAATACAACATATTTGCATAAGATCTGAAAGTTCAACATTTATTACTGTCTTCAATATGATATATAACTTGGTGACTGAAAAATAACTAGGTAACCATTCAAGTTGTCAGTGTGCATTAACTAAGTGTATAGTCAAAGAAAATAAGGAATGAACGAGAGTATTTGTCTTATTACATCATGTTGCCTAAGCTATCAAGGCATTAACTCCATGGCCAAACACATAGTCCAGAGACTATAAAACCCTTAAACAAGACGAATCATATTTATGGCAAAGATACTACATTGACTCGCAAGTGCTGCTTCCCGTAAGTAATTCATTCTTTCCCATATACAAGGAAATATAAGACACTTATCTGTGCCATAATTTTTTCCTATGGGGTGCTTGGTCATATTCAATATACACATGTGTTTTTCATAAGGCAAGGACATGATAGCTGAAAAGTAAATGGCTGAGTTTATCAAAGGAACTAGAACAGGCTCTCTGGAAGTAGGAACAAGACTGAACTCCTGCTGATAATCCTTCGACGCCTCTACTCATGGCCACCCTTGTCCCAGCCAGGGTTCTAGAAGCAGAGTCCATGGAACTAACCCTACAAACCCTGGCAAGGAAGAGCAATCAGCTGTCTTTTGACAATAAAAAATATTCTTAAAACAGATAAATCTGTGTTGTGCAGTTAATTTCTCAAAACCACATTTAGAGCACGTTTGAAACTTATTTCAAAGCACTAGAGCAGTGGTTCTCAACCTGCTGGTCATGACCCCTTTGGGGGCCGAATGACCCTTTCACAGGGGTCACCTAAGACTATCCTGCATATCAGATATTTACATTATGATTCATAATAGTATCAAAATTAGTTATGAAGTAGGAACCAATATAATTTTATGGTTGGGGGTGACCACGACATGAAGAACTGTATTAAAGGGTCTCAGCATTAGGGAGGTTCAGAACCACTGCACTAGAGAATGAAGAGGTAGATTGCATGCAAACTTGCAAGTTGGTAAAAAGACATTATTGCTAAAGAAGAAACACTAGATTTGGTAAAAATAAACTGAATATTGAAAACAAGTGAACAACAAAGGTAAATTTAGATTATAGGATTCTTTCGCTTAAAAAAATCACTATTATTAATATTTCTAGATTAGCAAGGCAATTTATTGCAAAAGGTAGGATATTTTTGAGAGTGAAATGAGGAGCTATTATTAATGGGCATTATCAAGGATTACATTAGGAAAACCAGGAGCTGACAGATGTTTAATTTGGCTAGGTTTGAAGACAATAGGATGTCCTTTGACTCTTCCAAAATGAAAACAGAGAGTCATTGCTATCATTAAAAAATAGGACAAATCAGAAGAACTTTAACACACAGCCACAATGGCCCCAATGTGCTCTACCACCCCACGTGATGATGGAACTGGACCCCATGTACATGAAAACCGTCGTGAAGGACAGACAGGGAAGCACGTGAAAGGAGCTCTGTGTTTGTCCTGGCTCCCTGCCCTGTGGCAGTTTCCAAATTGCATGCAAAGTAGAGCCGAAGTAAGCACTGTGTTAGCATTAAACAGAGGTGGCGGCTGGAGCTCAGCGAGCAGGGTTGTGGAAGCATCTGGAACATGAATGGTAGGGTACCAGAAAGGACTGGGCCTCAGGGGGTAGGAGGAAGGAGTGCAAGTTTGCATGGAGATTCCCTGTGGGTCCCTGGCTCAGGCTTGTGGTTCCCATATGGAGGGCAAGATGGCGAGTGCTCAAGCAGACAGTGGCTTTCTGTTGTGAGGCTGACAGCTAGTGTCTCTATTTCTTTTCTCTGTGCTCAAGCAAGATGGAGGGAAGTTGAAGCCAATCCAGGGACATTTTATACTGTTAAAAGGCTTTATTGATTAGGAACTCATAATGGCCCCAGCAACAGGTCTTTGTGGACATACCTAGCAGCAGAGCTTTAAAAATGTTCCAAGCAAATGTCAACCAAATAGAAGAGAGAGATTGGTTAAGTCCATACCAACAGAAATTTCTAATGCTTATCTCTCAGTATTTTATAATTTTATAATAATAAGTGGATAAAGTATTGTTAGAATGAAGAAAATTTCAAGCACACAATCAACAGGTTGGACACATTTCTGGTGGGAGGGTAAAGTGGGAGAAAGACTCTAAAACTCTGCTACATAGTTTGTTAGAAGGTAAAACATACACCTGTCCTGTGATCCAGAAATCTTACTCCCTGACATTACCCCAAGAGAAATGAAAGATATGGCTACTAAAAGACTTTTGTAAAAATGTTTATAAGTGCTTGATTCATTATATCTAAACTTCAAAACTACCCAAATGTCAATGGAAGAATGATTAAAAAATTGTGGCCTGTTATCTCAATGGGCTACCAATGGCTACTGTTATTCTCAACAACAGGGATAGAACTCATAAACACCCAGCTGAATGAAAGAAGGCAGAAGCCAAAAAGCTTTGCAGGATTACATTTCAATGAAGTTCATGGAGAAGCAAAACAAATCTCCACGGTAGAAATCAGAGCAGGGGCTGCCTGTTGGTGGTGGATTGACCTGTGTCTTCATTATGAAAAGAAGTCCTTGTTCTGCACATTTTGCATATTAATAGCTGAAGGGAATACATTCCAAGTACCTATTTTTGTAATTCCTGACATTTTTTAATAGCTAAGACATTGTATCTTTTAATACCAATTTTAATTTTCCAACTCACTAAATGCTTTATGACATTACACATCCTTTAAGATAAATGGAAGTCCATTAAATAGTTCTAAATAAAACTTGATTAGGAATTATTACTTTAAATGCTGTTCTTGCAGGCACACTCCACACAATTGCAGACCGGTCAAACACATGTTTAAGAACATGCTGAGGTCCTAAATTGAAGTGCATCCTAAAATGTAGGAGCAAAGTCAAGAAGTTCCTCTGGACAGCGGTTAACATGCAATGACAAGATTAGGTAAGATATCACTGTGATTCGCAAGTCACTGATGATGTTAAATGTAAAGAGATGGTGTGGATGACAGAAATTATTATTATTATTTTTTTTGTTGTTGCAGTTTGGCTGAGACCAGGTTCGAACCTGCCACCTGCGGTATATAGGGCCGGCACCCCACCCACTGAGCCACAGGCGTGGCGACAGAAATTATTTTTAAGAAAGGCACCAGATACCCTAAAATGAAAATTAATGATTTTAATAATAGTATAAAGAAACTGGGCAGCAAAAATTGTTTTGGAAATTTAAGATAGGTAGAAAGGACCTATAAGATATCATCTGAATCATTATGTGGAACATTTGAAGTGTTAGGATTTAATCACTATTACTTAGGAAGAGGCCTAAAAATTAGCAAGAATGGGGAGGCTGTTATAAGGCCGTCTCTAGAATGAAAACAGGGGGGAGGCAGTTATCTTTCTTAAAATAAATAACGGTGATCCTATTTCTCATTTGTCATGCTAAATACAGTAAAGCCTTTAACAAATGTGTTAGTAAGCCTTTAGCTGATCTAAGTGTACCTCTATCTGTTTTCTTGGTTCCTTTGAGAAACTGTGCAAAATCTTCATCCCATGTTAATTACCAATTTAATCAGTCAAAGCTAAAAGAAAATCTTTTGCTCTAATTATAAAAGACAGTTAATGTAAGCAGTTGATGTGGTGAATACCTTTCCTCATCTTGGGCAGGTTATAATTTATTAAGCACAAATATGAAGAATAAAGCCCAAGTAGAGTCTTTGATCAGCAGTGACCCCCCCCCCACACACACACTTAAAACAGGTGATATTTGCTGTATTTAAGAAGAACAGCAACACAACTCCAATTAGCTGTCAAATCATTTGGCAAGATAGTTGTTACAAACCTGGAAAATCACTTGGTTTTCTTGCCTAATTTCTCAACTTTATCTTTATTTTTAAGTCATTTAAAAAGATAGTCCCTATATTTATATCAAATTTAAAAACAGGGGAAAATAGCCAGGCCAGGTGACTGGCCAACAAGGGTGGACTGCTTGAGCTCAGGAGTTGGAGAGTAGCCTGAGCAAGAACAAGACCTCATCTTTCCTAGAAATAGAAAAACTAGCTAGGTGTGGGATAGGAGCCTGTAGTCCCAGCCACTCAGGAGGCTGAGGCAAGAGGATCCCCGGAGCCCAGGAGTTTGAGGCTGCTGTGAGCTGTGATGATGCCATGGCACTCTACCCTGGGAGACAGAGTGAGACTCTGCCTACAAAAAACAAACAGACAAACAAAAAACCAGGGGAAACTAATTTGCAGTGTTAGAAGTTGTGACTGTGGTTAACTGTGCTGGGGTGGGGAGTGGGCTTACCAGAGGGTGCACAGGAGTTGGGGACACTCCTTGGCTGCTGGTAATGGTCTGTATTTCTTAACCACGTATGCTCCCCTTATGATAATCCATCCAGTGTGCACTTACGCCTTTCAAGTTCTTCTTAATGTGTGTTATATGCAAAACATTTTGCCCTAAACTACAAATTTCTTCCAGAAAGATATGGAATCGTTTCAACATTGTGCCAAAGCAGAAAGGTTTTATACTAATGTCTATAAGAAATAAACATTTGCTTAAAAACTCTTCCTTGATAATTCCTTCTATCCTCTAAGAAAATAGAACACATACCATTTTTTTATTAAATAGGGCTTTAAATAAATAAGAGCATAGACATCGGCTTTGTGCTTGTCATCAGGCTGAGAAATTTATATGCTACTTACCGAAAAGGTGTGTTCTCTCTCAGTTTTGTAGTCCCCTCATTTGGAGATGCCAAGTAAAGATACCGGTTGCGTCTGAAGCCTGGAGAAACAGCACAAACAGAGAAATTGCTACACTAAAAGGCAGGTACAGTACATAACTATACATGTTAACTGTATGATAATGTATTTACATACACAACTATAAAATGGTAACCTATTCACTTAGCCATTCTTGCAACAAGCAGTTGCTAGTGGTACAGAATGGTAGTTGTAGACTACACAGATTTTTCATCAAGGAGATTAGGTAAGAAATGATGTATAATAAACACACCAAACTGGTAAATGTCAGAAAAGATACAGCTCAAATGCTGTGGGAGTCTGAAGGCAGAAGAGGCTACTTCCATCCTGGAGAAAAGGCAAAGCTTCGCGGAGGAGATGGGGCTTGATCTGGGACAGAGGGTAAATGTGGTCTCTTTGAGGTGCTGGAAGGAGCAGAAAGAATGGATGGCGAGGGCAGTCCAGGTACGTGAGACCAAATGCCCAAGTCCCAGAGTTTGGATGTTATGAAAATAAGAGCAGAACTTAATGCATTTCAGTAGGGTTGGGGAAGTTTTTCAGAGGGATGGAAGCTCAGCTGACCTTTGGGGCCAGTGACCGAGCCTCATGACCCTCAGCCAGGCCCAGGGAGTCAGTGCTGAATGGGAGAGACAGGAGTCCAGCTCTGCTGGCACAAACTGAGGAGCAGACGTTTCCTGGGGAGTCTGCGGCAGAGGTACCCATCCGTCTAAGGATCAGAGGTAACAAACACCTTCGAGTCCCAGGGATGTGATCGCCAAGGCTAGGCAGTTAGACGAGATTGCCGAGGGTTGGTGTGGAGCACAGAGGGGGGAGCCTGGGCAGACTCACGTGCAGGGAGGGGGAAACTGCCGGGGAGAGGAAACTGCCGGGGAGAGGAAGAGTCTCAGGAGACCAAGCCACCCATGTGCAGTGGTGGAGGCTGTGTGCCGGGAGCAGTGCTTAAGATTCAAGCGGGTTAATACTGAAAAGTGGTTATTGCTCTTGTCTGTTGACTGAGACAGATTCGGAGGTGATTATAGAAATTTGGGGGCAACGGAGCTGGCCTGATATTTGGTTATTGCACACAAATACCAGTGGAGACTTTTACAGCCAATGTTTGCATCTGTGCTGGGGCTGAACCGGTTGATAAAAACGTAGCAAATCACTCTGAATGGGGAAGGACATGACCCGTGAGGTGGCTATTTCCATGAAATGTCCTTTTAGGTTTTCTTAAAGTATTGGGTGCCTGCCAGTGATTAACCATGGTGCGTCCACGTTCCCGCAGGAGACGGAGGTGTTTCTCCCTCCTCAGGCAGGGTTACGCCTTGTCTGAGGGTCAGAGGATCTGGCAGGGAGTGCCCTAGAGACAGTCACCATGCGAGGTGTCACCTGGGGCTGTCACGTCTGGGCACAGTGTGATCATCCCTGTCCTGAGGGCTAAAGTCCGTGGGGCAGACCTGGTCCCGCTCAGCTCTGGAGTTCCAGGATCAGCCCAGGATCCAGATAGGGCTGCGAGGCCAGAGACGCCGACAGACAGGACAGATGGCCATCCCGCGGGTCAGACTGTGAGTCCTGAGCGCTGCACTGGGGTTTAGTAATGACGAGGATGACGACAAGGACAGGACAAAGGGTCACTGAGGACCGCATGTAACACACTAAGCGTGCTGACTCCTCCTCCGCAGCGACCTGAGCAAGGCAGGTCCTATTTCAAGTCAGATATGACGGACGAGGTGAGTCAGTATCAGAAAACTGAAGGAATATGCCCAAGGTCACCTTGCCAAAAACCAGCTGCAGGCCGTGTCAGAACTCCTGCTCATCCTCGTGATTCCTGCACGGGTCTCAAATTGGGATGCGAGTCCCATGTTGTGGTGACACCTGGGGCTCCCGAAGCTGAAGGGAGCTACCTTTGCTGATAGTTTCTAACCTGACAGAAAAGCCGGAATTTTTGTGTTGTGGTGGAATGCACAGGTCCATGGATTACGTTTCACAGTTTAAGTAGTGGAGATCTCCTGTTTCTTCACTTCTCTGGTTATCTGGTGTCCCACCAGCAGCCTGGTGGCGGGGCTGCTGTGGCTGACAGTGGAGGTGGGGACAGAGCCATTCCCAAAGTTATCAGCAGGGCCTCCGACGTCTGTGCGACTGGGGAGCCTGCAAGTGTGGAGACTGGAGACCGTACACACGGACGCCTGGGGTTTCACACGTCAGGGCCACAGCTGGGACCTGGAGGTTTTCTGTCTCGTCCTCACTTGCCTGTTGGCAATGACTAGGAGAGGTCACTGGTTTCACTGCTTTGGGGAGGAGCTGTGGGGTCGGAATTCCAAACAGAAACAAACATGTTTCCACGTGGAAATGTGTCCCAAGTTCTACGCTCCTACAGATAAAATATCCTTTCCCAGTGATCTCTTTGTCTCTGAATCCAGAAAACCAATCACACCATCTCAAATCACTGCAGTCAATGATCCAATCGCATAATCCATATCTTCCCAACAGGGGGATGATTTAACAGGTGACACGCTTTGTCCTCACAGCAACCCAGGGAGGTAGGTAATACTTGCCCTGGTTTGAACCCAACTGTGTTGCCTCTGAGGAACACGCGTGTTTTTTTCTGCTAGACATGATGCCTCTCCAGAAACCAGAACCCCTGTCTGCGGCTCTGCACCCGACCTGCTGGCCTCTTTGAGTTATTGCTCTCAGTCTCCTTTGCCACAAAGATTCTTTCATTATTCTCGGAGGACTTCACTGGCTATTAAGAATTACTGACCAGTGCGGTCAACACGCCGTTGGACAATCATATTTGGAGGAACTTTTACTATGTGTAGGTGCTAAAACTTTAGGGAAATACAATATATCTAATCTCTGTAGATCTGTATATATTCTAACATTAATGATGATTGACATTAAAATTTGCAATACATTATTTACTCAAATACCATAGTGAAACATCCCCAATTAAGAACCCCAGGATATCGATAAATACAACAGATTTTTAAAATTAAATCATAAAGAGGTAGATAATATACACATTAATGCATTTATGGGGTACAATGTGCTGATTTCATATACAATTTGGAATGCTTACATCGTACTGGTTAATATATCCCTCACCTCATTTACTTAATTATTGTGATAAGACATTTATACTCTATACTTAATAATAGATCAGATTTTTAATGTAACTGCCTAACCTGGAGACATTGATAGCTCCTGTTTTTCATTGCTTGTAATTACGTAATTTTTGATAACAAACAAATTATCTACCTAAATAATCATAGCATCATATACCACTGGTGAACCACAGTTCTCTTCCCGAAAAGTAGCCTCTGTGTCAGAGGGCTCTTCAACATTATGCAGTGATTCAGGACTTGGCCTTACTGGGGATCACAGGACTAGAATAAATCACTTTTTAAAAAATCATTCCTAAAGCTACAAATTATAAATATTTAATTGCAGTGAATTCTCATTCTATTAAATCTATGGGATTTTTATTCAGTGCAATTATATGCCAAAGAAACAACCCGAGGCAGGCTTGTCAGTTTGGTTTTTTAGTCCATCCTAACACAAATTAGACTGGTAACAAAGTTTATCACCAGGGAGTTAACAAAAAGAGTGTCAGAAACTACTAGATTGACTGTGATTTGGGTGACTAAGTTACAGCTTATAGATAGCCTTGATTTCTTCAAACTCGCAGGAGACAGAAATATATGTTAATTTATGGAGAATAATTACTTAAGGGTGCTATTGAGTTTAGCCATGCAATCAAGATTATGATTTCCAAATATCAAGTGAATTAATCATTTACTATTAACTTTTCCCTTGCAAAAACTATTTTCAGCTATCAGGAATTTGATACCCCCTTGAAAATATTTAGAAAATAACTAAGATCTACGGATTTAAAGAAGATGGATGTAAGATACGATTTAGAGCCATTCGTATTCTGTGCAGGGTTTTAAAGTGTGGTAACCAAACTGATTATTTAAAACAGCATTACAACAGAAGGGGGAGGATGAAGAGAAAAAGCAATATATAAATGTATCTGTTACCACTGAACTTTGTACTTAAAAATGTAAAGATGGAAAATTATATATATACATCTTCTTATCTCAATAAAACAATTTTAAGTGGCCTTAAATGGACCCAGTTTCTGTGCTCATAGATATGTTTTTCTATATTCTGAGGTTTTTCACATCACGTCTCCTTAAACACATAGTTGGGGTGATTCTGATAAAAATCATAATACAAATGGAAGAAGAGGCCAGTGACCAGATTTCCAAAGCTCTGCAAACCTAGGGACACGTGTCGTATCTGAAGATCAGAGGAAAAAGTGTCTATGATGAAAATAGACAGAGTGGAAAAAAATGGTTATTTCTGTCAGTGCTAAAAAGCTTAGAGAGTCACCGATTGAGGTCACTTGCCAATTTTGTCAATGAGGAAAGTGCTTGAGCAAGCCTTTAGTCCCTCACTTTTACCATCCTCTGTGTAGGCATGTGGAGGACGGTGCTGTCAGCGTGTCCACGATCAAGCACAGAGAGGATTCAGGGTCAATGAGATGGGGATTTTTTCACAGAAAACCTGGGGTGTCTAACACTAACTGCAAATAATACATTTCATGTCTTCCTGACCTCTGCCTTCTTCAGGGCCGTCATCATCATGTCCACAACAACAAAGAGAAGAAGAAACAAAGAAAGAAGGAAAATAACCAATAACCACATCATCATTTGTCCTTGGCTTTCCTGAAAACAAAACTTGAAATCGTTGGGAACAATCTTTCTTCCCAAGATTTATTAGTAGAATCCCAGTGACTGTGCAGAACAGCTGCTAAGACCTAGATCCCAGGCTCCAAGCTGATGTCCAGAAACACACTGCTTGTCCCCAGCCTGCTTTGTCACGAAGGTAAATACTTTGCCTGTCTGTAAGCCCCACCTCAGAGTGAAAGGTGATTGTAAATCAACGTTAGCAGTGCTTGAATAATGTTATCGTAAATTATAACAGCATAAAAAATAGTGATTTCGCCTTTGAACACATCTCAGATCACAGGAGAACCTCTGTGAGTTGAGTGTCCAAGGGACTATATAATAAAGCGGTTACATCCAGAGGTGGTCAGCATAAGGCTCTGGTCCCACTGTACCAATACGTCCATGTGGTGCATGTCCACTCTGTGGAAATTAGGTCAGCTTAGGGAGGTGGTCAGCTGGGGAGGTTCTACTGCACTTTGTACAGCTGGCTTGTTATGTTGAGACAAATAGATGTCCAAGAGCCCTAATCTGAGCCAGAATCGCCTCCCTACAGAGCACCTGGAGAACAATTCAAGGAAGATGCACTCCCCTCCAAACCCAGCTCTAACGTTTAAAGTCTTGGGTGGGGAAAAGGTGGATGCCTCTCTGAAAATCACGGATTTAAACGGGCAAGAGAAATTCAGCACAGAAAGCTCTAGTTAGGGAATCTCTGAGCAGTAAGATTCCCCATGTGGACATTAGGCTCTGTGATCCCGGTTTAAACTAGAGGGGCGCTGACCCATCACTTGGGATCTTCCCTCTGTGTGCTCATCCCCACAGAACTCCCCTAGGTTAGTGGCTCTGAGTGACAGCTGGGCTGATTCATCCACAGCCATTTTGCTGTCAATTCTAACTGTTTCCTGCACTGGGGGCTGCTACTTCATGGCCTAACAAGGTCCTGATTTTAGGATTTTCTTGTAAGGTCAGATCTCCATGGCTTGCTCAGACACGATTCTCTCTCTCTCTCTTTTTTCTTTTGGCTGGGTTTTTCAACTTTTTAACCATTTGCACCCAAGAGAACAAGGGTGAAATGTAATTTCCTTCTGGGAACAGCCCCTGATTCTATCAAGTCATTATGAGTGAGCCTGAGTTGAGGTCACGCGAAGCATGCCCCACAGACTCCTGTGGAAATTCCAAGCTCAGCCTGATGGAGAGAAAACTCATCTTTGCCTCTTATAGTTGAATAATGTGCAATTTCATAGAGGCCAATGGATACTCACTCGTATTTGCTGAGTTGGTGGAAGGTCCTATTCATAAACTAATATTAGCACATTACCAGAATTAACGGAGGACTGTAAACCGGTTCTCCACTAAGGTATGACTGCAATTCATTGCTTGAGATTTGCAGGGCCCCTGCCCTTCCCGTTCACATGAAAACTGTTACATTTTCTGAGATTTGGAGAGGGGCATGTGGTTATTATGACTCTTGTGGTTGCAGACCAATTTATGTGAGTTAAAATATTTGTGGCATTACTGTTAGATTTTATATTTGGTCATCATTTGATTTTGTTGTGTTATTGCTGTCTGGGTGATACGTTGATGGTTATTTTGTTCATATCAAAGTATCTTGTCATAGTGGACTCTTTTTCTTCTGGAAGACAGAAATAAATTGAGGTATGTATGTCTCTAAGTGAGCTATAGTCAAAAGGTTTGAGAACCACAATAAAAAGGATGGAAGTTGGGACAGAAAATATTTAAATAATGATTCTTGGCTGTGGCCAAATACTCTTAGATCCTGGGGCCCAAAAAGAAAAGAAAGTTGGTCTCCAAGGAGGAGCGTGAATTGCAGACAATCCCCCCGGCACTCTTACCTAGGTCAGCCCCGAAGTTATTCCAATTTTGTCTTCTTATGCAGGTATCATGAGAACCATTAGCTTTTTTGCCTATAATTTGTTTTTGCCTAACATTATTAGAAATTCCTTTTTCTAGGCTGGAATGTATATTACATTTCCTATTTGTCCTCAAACCAATGTAGCGTTTCTTTTTGCTTTTTATGCATGATATTTACTGTCTTTGACATTTTTATTTAGGAGTCAGTATTAATAAATCTTCATGAAAGTAGCAGAGTCATTGTGATTTTGTTAAAAATGCATTGCTTACAGTTCTTTGAAGAAGAATGAATGTTCAGCTAAAAAGACGAACAGTCAAACAAAGGAACAAGCATTGTCACGGAGGCAATCTCATTTATCTTTGTGTTGGTGAAAATAATATATTTAGTTGAACTGTTAATTTTTTCTGAGCTCCATTTTTCCAATTTCTTAAAGTATTAAACTAATGTTAAATAATGGTTTTAAGGCAGTTAGTTAAGCAAGATTGTGTATAAATCAGCTTATAAATATAGTTATGCAGATTCTCAAAAAAAAATTCAAAATTTGTCAACATTCTCATGACATATTCCTGAAACACATTATTTATGTGAGCATTCTTCCTAATGTCTGTACTGAGTTTATCTTGTTTCTACTTATACCATCAATACCTTAGTGAGAACCAAGATATACTTAGGGGATATACTATTTTATAAACAAAATAAATCCAGTTAAGTTACTTTCATGTTTTATTCCCTGGAAATAGTCATCAAGTTGATCACGTCACAATAATAAAATAAATATATATATAATTTATATATATAATTTTATACATAATATGATGAAGCAACAATTCTAAAAATAAAAATCTTTTTTATTTGATTTTGATTGAAAAAACACATGGAAAAAACTGTTTACTTTGTTGGCTGGCATATCAAAGACCTGAAAACATGTTTTGCTTTTACCCCCTTTTAATTTGTTTCTCAGAGTAGTTTGTTCTGTGACAAAGGTTGGCATATATCTTTTTTTTATTTTATTTTTTTTAAATAATTTTATTAAATCATAATTGTGTACATTGGTGCAATCATAGGGCAGAATGTGCTTCATATACAATCAGAAACATTTTGATCATACTGTGAGAGATAGCCTTCATGGAATTTTCTTAATCGCTATATAAAGACATTGATACTCTACATTTAATAAGTTTCACCAGTACCCTACTAAGATGCACCATAGGTGTGATCCCACTAGTTCCCCTCCCTTCACCCATCCTCCCCCCTCCCCTCCCCTCCCTTTCCCTTTTCCCTGTATTCTTGTGCTATAATTGGGTTTTAGCCTTCATATGAAAGCTATAAATTAGCTCTATATTAGGGCTGAGTACATTGGATACTTTTTCTTCCATTCTGGAGATACTTTGCTAAGAAGAATATGTTCCAGCTCCATCCATGTAAACACAAAAGAGGTAAAGTCTCCATCTTTCTTTAAGGCTGCA
>CAUYRH010119948.1:0-18593 GCA_963574655.1 Perodicticus potto
AGGTTGGGGTGGAGGGAGGGTAATTGGTGGGGCCACACCTACGGTGCATCTTAGAGGGGTACAGGCGAATCTTGCTAAATGCAGAATACAAATGTCTTCATATAATAACGGAGAAATTGCCAGGAAGGCTATGTTAATCAGTTTGATGAAAATAGTTCAGATTGTATATGAAAGCAGCACATTGTACCCCTTGATCGCACTATTGTACACAGCTATAATTTAATGATAAAGATAATAAAAAAAAAAACCCATTGAATGCCCATCAAAAAAAAATCTCTAGATCTTTTTATGCTTATCTCAGATCCTAGAACATTTTAGTGGTAGCCAAGTATTATATAGTATTATATATTAAAATTATTTAAGGCACTGTACATCTGTTACTTTTTCAATATTGTTATTTAAAATTAATCTGAGTGATTTACACATTATCATATCTAAAGAAATATCCATAATAAAAATTAAAATCTATATGGATTTATAGCTTGAATAATATTTTTATTCATGTATTTTAGAGATAAGGTCACTATTTGCCTAGGCTAGAGTGTGGTGGCTATTCATAGGCATGATCGTTGCATACTACAGCCTTAAACTCCTGAGCTCAAGCAGTTTTTCTGTTTCAGCCTCTCAAGTCCCTTAGCTGATACTACAGGTACATGCCACTCTATTGGCTGAAGAATATTTTAATATCTGTAAATATTCATAACAGTTGTATGAAGTGGTTCCTTACAGATGAGGAAACTAATGCTCCAAGTGATTTGCCCAATATCAAGGGGCCTGTCTAGGTCTATTGTTTTCATATTATTTCCTACCTTGTACCACTTGTGTGAAATTTAGAATTAGGCAATCCTGACTCCAGGAAAACAAATTCTTATCCCAACCAATTGTTTTGTTCTGGGACTGTGGTTAACTTACAGAAATCTCCTGATAACTCCATGCAATCACTTGGTTCTGTTCTTTTGTATGAGCTGTTCTTTCTTGGAAAACCTGTTCCCACCTCAAACTGAACAATTCTATAAATCTCTGTATTAAGATATCACTTTCTCTGTGAAGCTTATTCATCATTCTGAACAAAGTAAATGACTTCCTTTATGTTTCTCTTGTTCCCAGATTTATCAACACTGGGATATCTAGTGAAATTTCTTCTCCTTGGATATGCTATAGGCAGCTAGATGGCAGAGATCATGTCTTGTCTAGTTCAGTAAATCCCAGTTGAACTGGGATAGCTATAGTGTTATCATTAAAACCATATTTGGCACATTCTCTTTTGCTTTTTTGCTAAGAGTTATATTGGTACTCCAGGGACTGAATGGCTTCACTGAGCCTTCCTGGCTATTTCAAAGCCCGGAAGTTGAATTAAGTGTTGCATGTTTTATTTTTTCATCTTACACATAAAGCTTGAGGCTGTTGGAATGCAGAAATCTGAGTAGAAATTTAGTCAACTCAAAGAGACCCAGGTTCATCCTAGCCTGGTTCTTTAAGCCTTTTAAAACAAGATGAAAATGGAATGTCTTTCAAATGCGAGGAAATATTACTACATATCCAAGAAAAGTGCCACGTTCATGAGTCCAAGCTTTTAGAGATGTGGTCAGGTGTGCACTTTACATTCCTCACAGTAGTCATGTGATGCAGGTATGATATCATCATTCTTCACAGTTTGTGAACATGAGATCAAAGCAGGTTTAAAGACTTGACAAGTTCATGAAAAAGATAAAGGAAGGATGTGAGATTTGCAAAGAATTCTGTCTTTACATCTGCATGTCACAAGACTTTTCTTGCTGTATAAGTAGCAATAAAGTAAATAAGAATGTCTTTCTCACCTCAGTAATTTAAATCTTTTCTTTTCCCCATGGCAGGTAGCTTTGCTATAGGAAAAAAATATGTTTAAATATTTCCCTCTAACAGTGCATCTGGTTAAGAACTAAAGTGGCTATTTGTCCCTGATGAATATCTATGTACTTAACACCTTTTGCTATAATTCATTTAAATTCTGTGCCTTGATCTCATGGCCACAACCTCCCAATAATATTTGAGTTTGTTCTTTTTTTAAGCCATTATTAAATAGGTTTTTATGCATAGTAATTTATTTTTTTCTTTTCTTAAAGGAAGGCATTTAATTTTTCTTTATTTTACAGTATTACAAGGGTACACATGTTTTGGTTACATAATTTGCTTTTGTACATTTTGAGTCAAAGTTGTAAGTGTGCCCTTCACCCACAAAGTGTGCATTGTACCAGTTAGGTGTGAATTTACCTACTCCCTCCTCCTTCCTTCCACCTACTTGATTTCTATTGAGTTTTACTTCCATATGTACACATAAATATTGATCAACTGGTTCCAATTTAGTATTGAGTGCATGTGGTGTCTATTTCTGCATTCTAATAACACTTCACTTAAAATGGTCTCCATTCCATCCTGATGATCACAAAAGGCATTAGTTCACCATTTTTTATGGCTGAGTAGTACTCCATGGTATACATATGCCACATTTTACTAATCCACTCATGTGTTCATGGACACTGGGTTGATCCCACATCTTTGAGATTGTGGATTGTGATACAATAAACATTCAAGAGCATGTATCTTTCTGATAAAATGACTTTTTTCCCTTTGGGTACACACCCAATAGTGGGATTCCTGGATTAATGATAGGTCTAATTTTAGTTCTTTGAAGTATCTCCATATGACTTTCCATAGAGGTTGTATTAATTTGCAGTCCCACCAACAGTATAACAGTGTTCCTTTCTCTCTACATCCACACCAGCACTTTTTGTTTTGGGACATTCTGATAAAAGCCATTCTCACTGGCATTAGGTGATATCCTACTGTGGTTTTGATGTGGATTTTCCTGATGATTAGAGAGATATATTGAGCATTTTCCATGTGTTTGTGGCCATTAGACTATGTTCATTTGAAAAGTTTCTATACATGTCTTTTGCCCACTTTTTAATGTTTCTTTAATTTTTTCTTGCTGATTTGCTTGTGTTCTTTGTAGATTTTGTATGTCAGCCCTTCATCATATATTTAGCATGCACATATTGGGTTGATGAAGGGATAAAGATGGAAATCAAAAGATATTTTGAACTAAATGATAATAGGGATGGATACAAATTATAAAAATCTATGGAATACAGCAAAAGCAGTCATGAGAGGAAAATTCATAGCTTTAAGTCCCTATATTCAAAACAGAGAATGATTACAAGTCAATAATCTAATGAATCATCTCAAGGAACTAGAAAAGGAAGAATAAACCAATCCCAAATCCAGCAGAAGAAAATATGTAACCAAGAATTACAGCTGAACTAAACAAAATCAAAAACAAAAACTATACAGAAGATTAATGAAACAAAAAGGTGGGTGGTTCTTTGAAAAGATAAACAAATTGACAAGTGTTTTGCTAAAACAGAAACAGAAATGAAAGGACTCTAGTAAGTTTCATTAAAAATGAACAAGGAAAAGTCACAGCTGATATCACATAAATACAAAATATATTCTCTAAATCGAATAAAAATCCTTGTGTTCACAAACTTAAAAATGTGGAGAAAATGACAAATTCTTGAAACAGTCAACCTGCCTAGCCTCAATCAAGAAGAAGCAGAACTCACGAACAGACCAATATCAAGCACTGAAATTAAAGCAGGAATAAAAATTTGTTTCAGCAAAAAAATTCCCAGACCAAATGGTTGCACCTCTGAATTTTACCAAACCTACAAAGAATTTGTACTTATGCCACAGACATTATTCCATAACATTTAGAAAAAAAGAATTCTCCCTAACTATTTCTGTGACACCAACATTCCCTTGATGCCAAAGCCAGGAAAGGACACCACAAAAAAGGAAAACTATAGACCAATATCCCTTACGACTATAGATGAAAATACTCTCAATTCATAGCAAACTGAATTCAGCTGAACATAAAAACAATAATTCATCATGACCAAGTGACTTTCATCCCAGAGATGCAAGGATGGTTCAACATATGCCAATGTATAAATGTAATTCACCACACAAATAGATGCAAAGGCAAACACCATATGATCCTTCCAATAGATGCAGAAAAAACATTTGACAAACTTCAGCACCCTGAGAATGCTTAACAAGCTGCACCAAGCTAATTTAAGATGCTGGGTAGCATGGCCTGTAATGGTGAAAGTGTTTGCTGCTAGAGATGCCTGAACTTTAGGGTTGTTAGACTGGATCACCATTCCTTGGTTTGTAAACATGTTCACCTCTTCAATACCAGAGATATTGTTTATCCCTAACTTCTTTAAGGAGAACTGAAGTTTTCTATCATCTGCTATAGCTGTCCTATGAACCACCTTCTTCTTTCTGTGAGCAGTTCCTTTCCCACCAATGCACACTTGTGCCTGCAGTTTGGCGAGTTTCTCTTTCTTCATGATAATTTCTTTCATCTTGTCAAAGTTTAAAGGGGGCTTTGCAGAGGACTAGGTTTGGTACTCTGGGGTTCTTGGGTAAACCAGCTGAGTTTATCTCACAGGCAGAGATGAAAGATGGCAGCTAGACCCACTATCACCACTTCTATTCAACATAGTGTTGGAAGTCCGAGCCAGTGAATCAGGCAGTAGAAGGAAATCAAGGTTATCCAGATGGGGAAAGAAGAGGTCAAACTATTGCTCTTTGCTGGTGACATAATCTCATATCTAGAGTATTCCAAAGATTCAACCAAGAGACTCCCGAAATTGAAAAATAAATTCATCAAAGTCTCAGCTTACAAAATAAACATACACAGATCCGTGTACATTTCATATATACCAACAACAGTCAAGATGCAAAATCAGATCAAAGACACAATACCCTTCAGAAATAAAGTAAATAAAATACCTAGGAATATATTTTACTGATGACGTCAAAGATGTCCCTAGGGAGAATTATGAAATACTGAGGAAATAAATCACAGAGGACATAAAGAGATGAAAAGCATATCATGCTCATGGATCTGCAGAATCAACATTGTTAAAATGGCTCTACTACCCAAAGTGACTTACAGATTCAATGCAATCCCCATTAAAATACTAATGTCATTTTTCACATCTGTTGACATGATAGTTCTGCACTTTGCATGGAACCAGAAAAGACGCCAACTAGCCAATGCAATCGTATATAATAAGAACAAATCTGGAGACTTCACGTTGCCAGACATCAAGCTATACAACAAGGCTATAGTAACCCAAATGGTACTGGCACAAAAACAGATATAAGCTTATGGATCAGAACAGAGAACCCAAAGATAAAATTATCTTCATATTCCCATCTGATCTTTGACAAAGCAGACAAAAACATACACTGGAGAAAAGAATTCCTACTCAATAAATGGGGCTGGGCAAACTGGATAGACACATGTAAAAGACTGAAACAGCATCTGTATCTCTCACCTCACCACTCACAAAATTTAATTCACAATGGGTAAAAGATTAACCTAAGGCATGGAACTATAAGAATTCTAGAAGAGAGTGTTAGAAAAACTTTTACAGATAATCAGCCTAGGAAAAGAATTTATGAAGATCTCCAAAGTAATCACAGCAACAAGAAAAATAAACAAATGAGATCCAATCAATTTAAAAAGTTTTTGTGTAGCTAAGGACACAATCAAGGGACTAAACAGACAACTCGCAGAAAGGGAGAAAATATCACCTGGTTTTAACTTGACTTTTCTTCACAGTGTGAGTGAAGCCCTGCTGGTTCTTACAAATGCACCTTCCTTTTTAAACACAGCTTTCTGATAATTTTCATGTTTGATTGTTTTCTAGGAACATGAATAGAAGGCACAGATATATATAAATTTCATATATAAATATATATTTCATATATAAAAATATAAATGTACATGTAAATATTTATATAATATCCATTATATATGTTTTCCTCCTGTCCTGGGAGGCAAAGGTTGGAGACTTATAAAATTCACATTAAGCTCCACCCCAATTATTTTGGTCACCCAACGTCCCAGCAAGTCAAGAGACCCCCCCCCAAACTGAAAGGGGGGGGTCTTCTCTGCTGATTTTCAAAGGTGCTTTCAAACCTTTTCAAAGGTTCTCAATTTCTGCTAGGTTTCTGAAGATTTTTATTTATCAAAAAAAAATAGCTTTTAGAAAAACTGTCAGAAGCATAGTTCAATGTCAGGAATTTTTGAGAATGGAGGAAGTCATGACAGTCAAATAACACTCTTCTTTTAAATTTTTTGAAAAAGAGAGTATACATTTGGCAAGATTCAAATCCAGATCTAGGGAAGTATGTGAACAGGACCTAAACAAACTTTTGAATAAAAAAGACATAGGCTTGAAATCCAGTTCTGTTTTTACTTGTTTGCAAGGATATTTATATAATTCAATGCATGCATTACAATTCCTAGAACTGTACATGAAAAAAATTGGAAGGTTTTAAGCCATTATTTCTTCAACTATTATTTTAGCACCAAACTCCTCCTAGTCTTCACTTTCTGGGACTGGTGGCATAAATGTTGTACCTCTTGTATTATCCTATAGATCTCTGATACTGTTCTTTATTAGTTTTTAATCTCTTTTTCATCTAGTAGCCAGTCTGGGACATTAGTGATGATGTATCTGTTGGTTCAGTTGTCAAAGATTTGGGGCTATTGATCAGAACAAAATCCGTGTGTGTTATGCCCAAGGATTCATGTATAATTTTCATGAGGTTACTTTCTTGACAAGTGAATTTTTAATGCAAAATATCAGAAATCAAAGTTAATGCAAAACTCCATAATGAGCAAAACATTGCAATTTTAAATAAATACAGAATCCAGATCTGCATATTAACACCCTGCCTCATTTTCATTACCCTAATTCCAATCCTGCTTTGCTGTGTACCTCTATGGCTGTGCCTCCATCTTGGGCAGGCAGGAGGACAGGTGGGAAAAAACTGTAAGCACCACCAGCTTCATGGTCCTTTGAATTCTGGTTTTCTTCCTCAATCTACCTGCTACTATTTATTTTTCAAAGCCCCCAAGCATCTGCTCTCTGCATTCAGC
The DNA here is from genome assembly GCA_963574655.1 of Perodicticus potto. Classification (NCBI taxonomy): domain Eukaryota; kingdom Metazoa; phylum Chordata; class Mammalia; order Primates; family Lorisidae; genus Perodicticus; species Perodicticus potto. The sequence continues at coordinate 7,004 of CAUYRH010119948.1, forward strand.
TTAGTTTGGTAGCTATCCTGAGTGAGAGAGGCAGGGTGGAGGGTGCTTATTCCATCTTAACTAGAACTAGAACAAAAAAAGAAGATGCTTCAATTGTCACAAGGATCTAGATGAGAGTGGAGAGATTGACAAAAAAAGTAAATTCTAGGAACAAAATTGTAAATATTTCAGAAAACAATTCTGTAACATTGTTTCCTGGTAAAGCTTTGCATCCTTAAAAATAAAATTAACTTTTCAGGAACTGTACGATGTCCTCCTTTTCTTTCCTTCGTCTTCCAGGGAAAAGTGTGTGTGCATGTAAATGAGGGGGTGCGGAGGGGGTGCGTGCCTCCGAGAGAGAGAGAGAGAGAGAGAGAGAGAGAGAGAGAGAGAGAGAGTGTCAAAGGGTAGGGGTGGAGTTAGGTAAGGATGTAGATTTAGATAGAAATATGGCCTTTCCCACGTTCCCCTCAAAATTAAGGAGGGAAAATATTAGGACAGAGAACTTGAGATTTCCCATCTTGACTTTGTTCTTCCTTCTGCTTTTGAGGAAATCAGCTAAGGAATCTCTCTTATGGGTACAGTATGTGCTACTATGGGCAGGTCACAACTTTTTCTATTGAATAAAAAAGGATACTCATTATTATTATTATTATTATTTTGGGCAACCTGAATGGATTTGGAGAACACTCTCCTACATGACGTATGACAGGAATGGGGAAACAAGTCTCACAAATGCTCAGTAATAAATTGAAACGAGTAGATTAACAAACAGGTGCTCAGTGAAGAGAACTCAGTTAAATTCAAGAAGCGTGTGTGGGGAGGGCTGAGCAAGTTCCGCCCCAAAGGAACAATGCACGGATGTGTGACACCTTCCTGGGAGAAGAACAAAGCCACAGCTCGGACTTCACCTTACAAACCTAAACCATGTGAACTAATCGTGTGCAGCCTCATATCAATCTGTAATTAACAAAAAGGATACTCACATAAAGTGTAAATCTTGGTTTTAAGCAAGATGGTTAAGTTCAGGGCTGCCATTTCTTTAGCTACCTGCATATCTACCTCAAAAAAGATGAAAGACATTCAAATGCCCTATTGGAAGTCTTCAGTTGAGGATTTCTGCCTGTTTGCACCTGGGCCCAGAACTATTTTGTTTGCTGAATACAGCCAGCATTAGGCAGAAGGTTGTAAAGTAATATGCAGAATGCATTTGCATAGTGTTTGAATATTGAATTTGTCTACAGAATAAGAGCTGTGTATAATAACTCTTAACGGCTTTTCAACTTTCTGGTCTCTGTGCCTTTGAATTCTTTGCAATGCAAAGAAATTTAACGTATGTCTTGGCCCACAGAGTAAATTTATTTATAATTCTGGAAAACCTTAAAACATCCCTGATCTAGTTTTCCTCCCCATCTCCTTCCCTGACACCTCCGTCCCATCATTCTTTCCTTCTTCATTTTATTTCCCTCCTTGCTAGCGACACTGACTTTGGCATCTTATTTTGCCTGTCACTTTGCGAGACACTGGACGATATAGTGTCGAGAAATGGTCTATTTGAGGAAACAGACATGGTCATAGGAAAGAGTTGAAGCAGTCCTGGAACAACATATGTTCAGGTGTAGAAATGGCTCAGAGATGTGGATGGTCCTAATAGGTTATTTCTGATCTCTTTGGAGCCAGTCAATGTGTCCCAAATTTATTACTTTTGCATAGGCTTCCTCTTTTCTATTAACTAGGAAATTATCTATCTTACTGCTCAGTGTATGTGTGTGGGGGAGGGCATGAGAGATCTATTATTGAAAAATGTATAGATTATGTATTTTAAGTACTTTTTGCTACCCTAAACTTAATTTTAAGAAATTGAATTTTGGCACATGACCCTCAGTAGAGACACTTCTTTTTGCAGCCTCTGAGACAAGTCGGGTGATAATTACTGGTCTTTTAGTAAGCCTTGAGCCCTGAGTCAGGCATTCTGAGAGCCACAAGAGCAGGCTTACCCCGTGTCATGTATTACTGATGCCGTGATTCACTCCAGGCAAAGTATCCCCATGAGGTCTCTGTGCTCCCCTCTGACTTCATCTCTAGTTATAATGCTCCAGGCAGCCTGCATCCCCTTAGGACTTCAATCCTAGACAGCTTCTGTCTGCTCTCAGTAATTAGGGTGAGAGAGTGGCATAGATCTCTCTGGGGATTGCCACATTCTCTGGCTTCCCCAGGCACCGTGCCTGGGAGTTAACCGCCTGTTACACCGTTCAGGAGGGAGGGTAGTAGATGATGCCGTCCCCTGGCCATGACCAACGGGGGGCTTTCAGAAAACCTACAAGGTAATGTGTCAAGGGGATAATGAACACAGCAGGGCCCTCAGGAATCACATTTGCATGCTGCCAGGCTCCTCCCTCCCCAGCGTCTCAACACATCTCCAGGAAAGCATTAATGACCAGAAGTGGTGGTGAGACGAGGCTGCCTAATGTAGCGAATGGGAGGCACGGGTGCTATCTTCCACTCAAGGCTAGCCAAATCCAGGAATATTTGTTAACTGGGGGGAAGCCACTTTCTGCTTTCTCCTGGGAAGCCCACGACCAGTGGTTTGTCAGAAATAATTTTTTTCTTGAAAAGAGAGTTTAATTTTTGGCAGATCATGAATACAAGTGTGATAAAAGTGGCCTTTAAAACTTTAGAATTTATTTGAAGGCGTCTAATACATGTCTCTGTAAACCCCAACTTCCCTGACTTATGGGTTTTGGTGGATTTCGTTTACAGAGTCCATGTCTCCATTTTAACAAGGCAGGAATAAAAGCCCCTGCCACCTCCTGTCTTTTCTCAGCTCCCTGCAGGATTTGGGAGCAGCTGAGCTGTCAGGTGTCGAGTGAAGGCTGCGCTCAGGCATCCTGGTGTCTGTCAGGATAACACACACACCGCAGCCTCAGAAGGAAGGCAGTGGCATTGTGAAAGTCTCAGTAGGAGAAACAATTTTTAGAACACACACATATATATGTGTATGCATATATATTACCCACCCCCATATCTAGGTGCTGCTTCTATTGTTGGAACAGGGACTCAGAAACACATCGTTTTCAGATTTATTCAGTAATGAACATTGTTCTCCATTTCACAGGATAAGCATGTGCTACCAAGCAGTTTTAGCACCAGCATCATCGACAACCATTAAGGCATTTATCACTCATGAACTAACTTTAATTGAGCTAATGGCATTTCACATGCCAAACTCTAGATGTTCACTTATGAAAGGTTCACTCTTTACATTCCAAACGTTTTGAATCCTTTGAGTAAAACACATAATGAAACTTATTAATTGTCATCTGAAACAGTGCGTGTTGAGACAGAAGCATTATTCAAAGACGCATGAGTATAAACGAAAGACAACAAACCATGTTGCAGGAGGCAACATCCTTCCAGGCAGAGAGGAACATATACAAGGGAATGGGGATACCTGAACCCAGATGGTGTGTGCAGCTGAGCCCGGTGGACCTCAAAAGGACAAATATTTAAGGAACAAGCTATGCCAGACAGTATAGATTTGTCCTGAAGTAGACACTTATTTAAGAATATTAAGAAGTAACTAGTATGACCTATTAATGTGTTACCAGCTGGGAGTACAGGCAAGATTACATTGAAAAAATGACAATAACCATAGCAATATTATTTGGATAAATACTGAAAATTTTTTCGTAGGGACAGACATGAATGGAGAGAGACCCTACAGGATTGTATCTGTTCTACTTATTATTTTTTTAGAATAAAATTGGGATAGCATTAGATTTGATAAAATGAGTAATTAGTTAGTAATTTGATAGCAAGTTGGGATAGCATTAGATTTGATAAAATGAGTAATTAGTAAGGATTTGACAATGAAGCAACTTTTTAATTTTTATTTTATTTTTTTTCAACTAAAATGGGAAGAACTTTCTAAAATAATAAAGGTTCTATCTTTCTAACATTTAAGTTCGTTCAATCTCCACTTGTATAACTTGGCAAGGGTTATGGGCTAAATTTTATCCCACCAAAATTCATGTGGGGGAGCCTGACCCTTAGTAGCTGAGAATGTAACTGTATTTGGAGATAGACTCCTTAAAGGGATAATTCAGTTAAAATGAGATCAGTAGGGTGCGCTGTGTTCCCACACGACTGGTGCCCTCACAAGAAGAGGCCAGGACACAGACACACACCGAGGGAAGACCACGTGAAGACTCAGGGAGGAGGTGAAGGGGAGAGGCCGTAGAGCAAACCAATGCTGCTGACACTGACCTTGAACTTCTAGCCTTCGGGACCGTGAGAAAATAAATGCATGTGGTTTAAGCCGTCTCGTCTGTGGTACTTTGTTACGTCAGTCCTTGCCAACTATACAGCAAAGATTTTAGAGTGTCTCTCTTTGGGCTTCCTCAGTACCCAGCTATTGTCTAAGAACTCCTGGGGAATGATTCAGTCCAGAGCAGCAAGGCCTGTTTCCAGGCTCAAATAGAGCTCAAAAGTCAGCTCCAGCCACAAGCAGACTCAAGGTTATTCTCTGCCTTGTTTCTTTTGCTGTCAAACGGTACAAGTGAGCACTGGTGCTCCCTACCGGGTATTTCCTGATATTTTGCAACAAAGACACCTTTACTCATCTGGATCCTAGCCCCACGATCATTCTCTTCTCTTCGTGAAAAGGTGTGCTCAAGGATGGACTTACAAGGGTACAGCTTTTAGCTTAAATTTATGGCCCAGCCATTTTGTCTAAAGTCCTTCTCTGGGGTATGGAGGGTTATATAGTGTCAGCACGAGCCCATTTTCATTTCCATTTTGGCCCTGCCGTGGAACCCAGCTTGCCAGGCAGACTGTCCCTCCCCTGTGGGTGCCTTGGCTGTCAGGTCCTTACTTGTTAAGTGGGGCCTTTGCAGAGCCTAATTAATTCATAAGCAAAACTGAGATAGCATTGAGCCTTAAGAAGAAAGGAGATGGATCTAAATCCCTTCCTCTCAAGAGCCTTCTAGGGCACTGTGCACATTTTCTGCATTTCCCCCATACGGCAGTTCTGTATCTAGGGTATTAGGTACCTATTTGATTTATATTTGCCTGAGGGACCCGTTAAGTAAGTCTCTGTAGAATAAACAACACTGATTTATGGTGCTTTGCTTCACCACAGTAAAGAAGCTGAAATTTTTGAATGTCAAGTTTTTGGCTTAAATTCCAAATAATCGCTACAGTCATACCCCTCCCCCTAAAAAGTGAAACAATCAAATTCCCTCATTTCAAGCAATCTCTAAATTGCCATTAACTTTATCTTTCAAAAATAAAAGTAATGTCCAATTCTCCCTTTCCTTGCCCACAGGTCGCAATTCAAATTATTAATATTTCTCAACCAGGCTCCAAGTAGAAAAGCAAAGGAACACAGCAAATTCATTTCTGCTCTTCCTGCAAAAGGCTCAGCTCAAATATTCACTCCCATTTATGTGCTTCCAAATAAATTGATTCATGCTTGTTTCTTTGATTCCTTATTATTTTTCTTCAGCTTATCTATTCTACTTATAAAGGAAGAGCCAGAGGCTCTTCTTTTTTCATCTTAACAATCACAAAGCATAGCCAAGTGCTGGCACATAGCAAATAAATAAATAAATGGAATAGATATTTGAAAAGTATTTCTGATTGCAATGTGGTGTGTATCTTAGAGATGCTTTTAAAGTCTCTATAAAAGCAGGGTAATAAAACAAACATGATTAATCATTCGAGCAAGAAGTGAGGTATTTGGACTAAATAAATAATACTGGGGATGAAGACTTGTAGATTTTAGTGATAAAGAATTAGTAGAGCTTGGTGTTTGAACAGTTAAAAGGTAATATAAGGAAAATAAAATGATTTCCAAATTGCTTTCAGGGAAAATTGGCAAAAGTAGGCATCTTTTTATGACAGAATGTAAGAAAAACAGTAAGTATTGAGTGGTCAGATTTTTTTTTTGATACTTAACTAAATATGAGTAAACATGGTTTGCCTTTAAAAACTCACAATCTACTTGGGAGTCCAGGTATGTATCTAAATTGATTAAGAAAACTGTTAAATAGCTTAGAAAAGATGTAAAGTCCATAAACAATGACAAACAAATGCTATGAGAAAAATACAGCATCACCTTCTCAGAGGGAAATGAAAAGCAACATTGCAATTGCTGTGTGGTCTGAAACCAGCTAATCCACTGCCCTGAGCTTGGGTTGTCATAAATTGTTGTCATAAATATTTTTGTTGCTTTGACATCTTGATGTTAGGAGAGCTGGTATAGCTTGACTTGAGCTCTCTAGGCATTATTCTGGATTCCTTCTGCTGGGCCATCCCCCAATTCATACTGGGCTCTTGCACAGTGGGCGATCTCTTGGGTCATGTAACTGAAAAGACCAGAGATAGTAAGATGCAGGAGTAGATAGTAACATGGAAGAATCCTTTAAAAATTCCATTAATCAAGGGAAAAGGCAACTCACAGATCCCCAGAAAATGTCTTGTATTTTCTTACTTCTTATTTGATGTATCTTTGTGAGTGAGTATACGTAAAACTCACTAATAAGAAGGTGAACAATCCAATAATAAGAGCAAAAGATTGAAATTGAAACTTCACGAAGGATATATATATATAAATGCATGCTAAAACTATATGCAAATTGCTACATCCATACAATGGAATATTGAGCAATAACAAGAAATACATTGCCATAAATAGCAACTTGGATGGATGAATCTCAAAAGCATTGTATTAAGTGAAAGAAGGTAAACATAAGACTACACACAGGGAGATTTTATTTATATGACATTCTAGAATAACAAAACTAACCTAGAGTGAGAGAAAACAGATTAGTAGTTACTGGGGAACAGAATTGGGGGTGGTGATTTATTGCAAATATGCATGAAAGAATTTCTGTGGTGATAAGAATGGTCTATGTTTTGATTGTGATGTGCTTACAAAAGTACATTTTCTTTTTTCTTTTTTTTTTTAATTTTTATTAAATCATAATTGTGTACATTGGTCCAATCATGGGGCACAATGTGCTGACTTCATACACAATCTGAAATATTTTCATTGAACTATTTAACATAGCCTTCATGGACTTTTAATCACTATATGAAGACATTTATATTCTACATTTAGTAATTTTCACTTGTACCCTCGTAAGATGCACCGTAAGTGTGATCCCACCAATCACCCTCCCTCCACCCATCCTCCCCCCTCCCCTCCCCTCCCCTCCCTTGCCCCCCATTTTCAAGAGTGCTCAAACTGCACACTTAGACGAGGTCAATATTGTAGGACTCAAATTCTAAATCAAAAAAATAATATTGAAAAGTCAAAGGAATAAAATTATGATTCTTTGGGGAAAGCTACCAAATAAACTATTATTATGGAAATTTTAATTTATTTTTTATTTTTTTTTTTAGAGACAGAGTCTCCCTTATCATCCACAGTGGAGTGCTGTGGTGTCACAGCTCACTGACAGCAATCTCCAACTCCTGGGCTCAGGGGATTCTCTTGCCTCAGCCTCCCGAGGAGCTGGGACTACAGGCGCCCACCACAATGCCCGGCTATTTTTTTGTTTCAGTTTGGCCAGGGCCAGTTTTGAACCCACCATCCTTGGTATAGTAGTCTGGCACCCTACTGACTGAGCCACAGGTACCATCCTATTATGTAATTTTTTAAAGATAAAGGGTGAAAGCATATCTGAATAGATACAAAATGAGAAATGGTAGAGGGGAAGTAACTTTTAAATAAGATTGGATGAGTGAAATCATGAAATTACTACACATGAATCTATGGAAATGTTTTGAAATCCTAAGTAAAAATACATATCATCATTGACCCTAGATGTAACAGAATACTTAGACTGATTAGCATATAAAAAGATAAAACATTCATAAACTTCCTGCTGAAAATCATCTAAACTAGATGACTACATAGGAAATTTGACTAGTCCTTTAAAGACCATTCTTACTTAAATTGTTCCAGAGCATTAAAATGAAAATGAAGAAAAATCCACACATTTGTCTAAAACAAATGTAATATTTATAACTAAACCTAATCAAGACGCAAAAAATGAAATTAGAAAAACATTTTTCCCTGTGAATCTAAGATATTTACTAATCAATCCCTTCAATAACATGTTAAGAAAGTAATGCATCATGGCCAAATCATATTTATTCTGGGGATTAAAGAATGACTCAATCTTAGGTAATCTAATAATAAAAATTTTTATAGTAATAGTTCTGAGGTGGATAATCATACATTTGTTTTCACTGACATGTTCAAAAAATTCAACACAACTGAGAAACAAGTGACCTTAACTATATGCCAATTGATAACATATTTAAATAAAAAAATTTAATCCAAGTAATATGATCATATTATTTTGAATGGATACTCTTAATAAAATATGTACTAAAAACACAAAAAAGGCAAAGAACTTTACTAAGTTGTGTTAATAATCATGTAGAGATTTTGAAACTATTTTCTGTATTGTAGAATAAAATGAGTGAAATGAACTATGGAATGAAAAAAGTAAGCTTGAGCGCTACAGTGGTGGACTTGGTTTTGTTATCATAAATATATGTAATTAAACTATGGACAGGGACAAAAGCAATGTTACACTAGTAGGCATAAATATACTTTTCTTCAGATCTTGGCTTCTAAATATCATTTCTCACCAGAAAAATCTATGGGATCTTTGAAGATATGTCTTTGGCAAGGTACAAAGTAAACTTGAAACATCTTGCTGTGGTAGAGCATTTTACAAGGACACACGTCAAATCTACTCAGTGTAGAGTATAAATGTCTTAACACAATAATTAAGAAAGTGTGGTAAAGGCTATGTTAACTCGTTTGATGAAAGAATTTCAAATGGTATATAAAACCAGCACATTATATCCCATAAATGCATTAATGTACATGGCTATGATTTAATTAAAAAAAGAGAGATATTTAGGAAGTGTCATGAATTAAGGGAACATATCAAAATGGCTTGGAATCCAGCTTGACTGGACTCTCACTGCCAAATTTGGAATGATTTAATCATCAAAATAAATAATGATAAAAGAGTTCACTTCAGCTAGAAAAAAATAAAATAAATAATAATAATTTTTGTTTCCAGCTATGAAGAAGTAGTTTTGTATCTGACTAACATTCCAACTGAAAGTAACCACAAAACCTAGATTTTAAAAAATAGTGATTTGAAATCATCAGAGAGGGAAATCCAGGCAAACAGTATTTGAGGAGCCATGATCCAGAAAGGAAAGAAATGCATTGAGGTAATTTCCAGGTCACCAGTCACCATTATTTTCCCTCTGTATTTGTCAGTTTGCTGCAGGGTGTAAAGCAGGGCCAGAAATTGCAGCAAACTGACTAGCATGGGACATCCCATGCCCACCGGAAAGGACGGTCAGAACTCCTTGTCAACCACATTGACCAGGTTGAAGCCATTAAGATCCTGGAGAAAGGAAAATTGCAGTAGGTGAACACCAGAAAATGTCTGACATCATTCGGAGGAATTCGCTGAATCTCAAGTTATGTGTACATATGTAGGGCAAACGCCATGATAGGAAGCAGAAAGCAGATATTAAGGGGCTAGAAAGCGAAGCAGAAATTCTTCCACCTCACAAAATTTGGAAGGCAAAATTGGAATTCTGGGCACACCACAGAGAAAAGGCCCTAGAAAATATCTGACTTGCATTTAAGTCAATGCCTTTAGTATAAACACTACCAGCCTAAATAAAACATGAAATAATTTAAAATATTTTAATCTCTAGTTTTATCAAGGTTATATAACTATTTTTTAACTGCCTACCATAAAGAAATTAAAGTCTCTGGAGAAAGATAGTATAATCCAAAACCTCTTCATTTTCTTTGTTCCCTTAAATAGTGTGTGACATTCACTCAATAGCTACTAAACAAGCCAGAAGCAGGGCCATTAAATCAAAGCTCAGGAAAGGTACAGATTACAGAAGCATTTGCAGAGGTGATCCAGGTACTGGAGTTACCAGACAAGACGTTAAATTATTATTATTATTTTTTAGAAGTTTCTAGAAGCTATTTTATATAAGAAATTCCAGGGGTGGTAGACATAATTTCTAAATCACAAAGATTGTGCTACAGACCATAATGTATGCAAAAGACTTTAAATAATTGTTAATATGGTCAAGAAAATAGCTGAGAACATCTTGCCAGATTACTCAAATCTACAAAGATCAAATGAAAAATCAAGAATTGAGAAATACAATGTTTAAAAGTAAAAAGACAATGGATAGGTTTAATGATTAAGAATAAATGTAGAAGAAGAAAGGAACATTAAAATGGAAAAATAGATCAGTAGGAAATACCCAGATTGAAGAACAGAGAGAAAAATGAATGAAATGTGTAGAGAAGAGCATTGTGGACAGTGCATAGTGATAAAACTTCTAAAACATACGTAATTAAAATGACGGGAGGCCTGAAGGAGGCATAGTAATCATTGGGAGATAGTATATACTCATAAAAACTTTTCAAAACTGAAAAACTATACCAAGTAACAGATCATTGAGAAGCATTGAAAACCTTAAGTAAGGTAAATGAAAAAAAATACACTTAACAACATCATAATGAAATTGCTAGAAAACAATGATTAAGAGAAAATCTCTGAAAAGTTGTTAGAAAGTGAAAACACATTACTTTCAAAGAAGCAAACACAAGACTGTACAGAAAAAGCATTAAGAATGTAAAAACGGATTAATACATTTTACGAAAGTTTAAAAATACTGTTCACCAAAAGGCATTCTTTTAATGATGCCAGTCAGAGTGAAGCATTTATCACAATTAACAAAATGAGTGAACTGACTTTGAGGCAATTTATAAAAGAGACTATCCAACTGGTCAAAAAGAAATATGAAATGGCCTCTACATTGTGAAGCATCAGGAAAATGAAAACATCAAAAGCTAGTGAGATATCACTATATGTCTAGAGAATGTGTTAGACTAAAAAATGACATTAATAAGTATTACAAAGGAATTCTTATCAGTAGCTGATAAAAGCATAAAATTGATGCAACCACTTTGAAACTATTTGTCAATATTTATCAATGCTAAAAATTTGTATATCTGCAACTTACAATTCTACTCTTGGGTACGCACTAACAAAAATGTAAACTGACACACTCCCCAAAGATATGAATAAGAATGCTCATAGAAGCATAACACAACTGCTGAGGAGACACCTGTGCCTTGGTGTCTCCTTCACTTTACACTTAGGACTAAATGTGGAACCCCCATTTCCTATGCCTAGGTCAATTTCATGTGAATTTCCTAGGCCTCAATTCCAGGAGTGGACTGTGTCCATTCATTGATACATTCATTCACTTTGCCCTGGCGGAAGGGACTGTGTTCGTTCACTGATACATTCATTTGCCTTGTCCCCAGCGGAAGGGACTGTCTTCATTCGTTTCCTGGCCAAGGAACCCATACATCTATATATACCCCCAGACTAAAAGCCTAAAGGGAGAGACAGGGAAAGACCGGGAGAGAAACGGAGAGAGCTTTTCTCTCCCCACTTGAGTTCTCTCTCTCTACCAGGAGCTTTAGTGTTTTCTGTATTCTTTTCTGTAAATAAATTCTGTCTTACCA
>CAUYRH010119950.1:0-15801 GCA_963574655.1 Perodicticus potto
TGGCAGGTGCCTGTAGTCCCAGCTACTTGGGAGGTGGAGGCAGGAGACTCGCTTGAGCCCAGGAATTGGAGGTTGCTATGAGCTGTGATGCCACAGCACTCTATCCAGGGTGACAGCTTGAGGCTCTGTCTCAAAAAAAAAGATAATATAAAGGTTTTGGCTACTTATGTAGAATAATGACTTTGAAAGGAAGTACTGTTAAAAAAGAAAATGTTTTGGGCGGCACCTGTGGCTCAGAGGAGGAGGATGCAGACCCCATATGCTGGAGGTAGTGGGTTCAAACCCAGCCCTGGCCAAAAACTGCAAAAAAAAAAAAAGAAAGAAAGAAAGAAAATGTTTTCTTCAGTCCAACTTATGAAATAATTGTAGGAGAATTCATTGATTAAAGGAATTAGTTAAGTAATCCTTTTGAGAGACACAGAATTTTCTGGGTTTTTTAGAGGCAGTACTCAGAACAGTGGAGGCTCCACCATGTCCTCCACAATAGCTCATGCCGGGAGCATGAGGGTGGAGAGCTGCCCCCTGGACTGGACATGGCTCTGGACTTGGCACCAGCCAAGAGTGGAGAGAAGGTAGCATAGCTGTCCCCAGCACGCACAGGCTTGTCCTCAGAGCACCTCCCAGCTTGCCAGCAGGCCACCACCGCAGGGCTCACTGGGGGCAGGGATGAGGGAACACGGTGGCAATCTTTATGCATGACAGCCCTATGAAAAGGGCATAGCATTTACTTTAGCAAATTTGAGACTGGGGATTGGTGAACTGACCAAAGTTGGCAAATATCAAGGGTTAAAAAGCAGGTCCCAACGTTATCAACCCTGCTGCCAAGTTGCAAACGTCACTTTCTGAAAGGACAGGTGCTGGCGGTCAGGAGGGGCTGGCTGCCTTTGAATTCCCAGGCTCACAGTTTCCCCCTCTGGGAGACAGCACCTGGGCTCCAGACCCCAGGCGACCGCCAATAACTGAAGGGTCTTTGCTGTCGGCCACGTTCCAGCCCCACTTCTCAGCTGCTCTTCAGAGCCAGCCAGAGCTGGGGGCCATGGCCTGGTCAACAGGGAGGTCAGACACAGAGGCGTGCAGAGAGTCCCTGAAGCCCCGCTGTGGGCTCTGGGGACATGGATGAAGAGGCCTCCTTAGGTCAAGACATTTAACCCCCAGTTGAGCTGAGAAGCCAACAGTCATACAGAAGTAGGGAGGAGGCCTGTCTTTGGTGTCACATGCCAGGAGACACTACAGGCATGGAATAGGCAAGGGCCAGCGTGCCAAATGTCCCACAATATGCGGCCAGCACCACTGCAATGGTTGTTTCATGTGTCAACTTGCTCACGATAGGTTGCCCAGGTATTTGGTCAAATACCAACCTAGCCATTGCTGTGAAGGTGTTTTTAGAAAAGGTTAACATTTAGGGCATCGCCTGTGATTCAAAGGAGTAGGGCACTGGCCACGTATGCCGGAGGTGGTGGGTTCAAACCTGGCCCCGGCCAAAAACTGAAAAAAAAAAAAAGAAAGAAAGAAAAGGTTAACATTTAAATTGGTGGGTCTCATCCAATCCATTGAAGGCCTGAAGAGAAAAGACTGAGGTCCCAGGCAGAGCAGGGGACCCTTCCTATCATCAATCCCAAGATTGCGACATTGACCCTTGCAGGGACTTCCAGGCCACTGGCCTGCCCTGCAGTTTCCGGGCAGATTGAGTGAGTCTGTTCCTAAGGTAAGCTTCCCTGGCCATGCACCTACCCTACCGGTTCAGTTTCTCTGGAGAAGCCTGACTCACACAACGCCCCAGCCCTGCCCTTAGGTCCCTGAGCATTCTGGGCCAGTCCCAACCAGGTATCTATCTTTCTCCCTCTCAAATGAAGGCCCAGGATGGGAGACCAGCCTGCACTTAAATTCTAGTACTTAAAGTTAAAAATTAAGCCTCAGGCAGCAGGTGAGAAAGGGCCTGACTTGTGGCAGAGATGCACATCTGAGCTCTGAGTCATCTGGCCGCCCCCTCATATCTAGCCTATGTGATTCCATTCCAGGCCTCCCAAGCACCGCAGCCCCCTCCCTGCGGCTCTCAGACGCACACAGGCTGGATCCTTATAAATTGGCAAAGCCGCACTGCTCAGGGCAACAGCAACAACAAAATCCATATCCTGCCGTGAAGGTCCCAGGGCAGACTTCTGGCCAGTATTTTGTAGTCAAATTGTCCTGGAGGTTGTTTGTTCTGAAACTTCAGGGTATGACCTTGCTTGGAAGCTCAGGTGTGACGGGAGCAGGGGAGGGCCCAAGGGAGGAAGGTGAATGCTGAGAAATGAAGGTGTTTATGATTCTTCCTGGGAGACATCAGGCTTGAGGCCGACCTAGAAGCTGCCTGCACTAGACCTGGGTCAGGAGCCCCCCTGGAGCCTTCAAAACCGGTCTTCGTGTTTGCAAGGTCTGGCTCTCCTGGGTGGCTCCAACCTTGACTGTTAGAGAAAGTGAATGTTTTTACTTAAAGTGTATTAGGTTTTTCCCATTGTAAGTACTAGATTCCCTTATTTGTGCCACAGAAATCAATCTAACACCATACCAGATGCTTGGACACCAGGGGGACAGCAGGAGGCCTTTGTCCCTGCCCCCCACGAGCTTGCCATTGGGTCACTGTTCATGGCAGAAGACTTGAATTTTAATGTGAAAAAAGGGAAAAATCACCTGTGATCCTCCACACCGAAACCATAATTGTAAACATTTTGGTGAACTCCTTGTGGATCTGATACGGATGTGTTCATATGATATTTACAATTTGATACCCTTTTATTTAACTTATCGTTCCCATATTATTTAAAAAGCTTCGTAAAGAGCTCATCTTTTGAATGCTGGCATTGTATTCCACAAAGCAGTTATCCTGTTGTTTAATCCGTCATTCCCTCATCTTTGCACAGGTAAGATTGTTTTTCCTTTTTTGCTGTTATAAACAATGACATTATAAACATTACGATTCTTAAGGCTTTTTCAACCCTTCTGTTTCTTTGGGACACGTTTTTGGAAATGAAAATATCAGGCAGAGCCTTTTTTTTTTTTTGAGACAGAGTCTCATTTTATCGCCCTCGGTGGAGTGCCATGGCGTCCCACAGCTCACAGCAACCTCCAACTCCTGGGCTTAGGCGATTCTCTTGCCTCAGCTTCCCGAGTATCTGGGACTACAGGTGTCCGCCACAACACTGGGCTATTTTTCTGTTTTGCAGTTTGGCCAAGGCCGGGTTTGAACCTGCCACCTTCGGTATACGGGGCCGGCGCCCTACTCGATGAGCCACGAATAGCCTTTTTTTTTTTTTGAGACAGAGCCTCAAACTGTCGCCCTGGGTAGAGTGCAATGGCATCACAGCTCAAAGCAACCTCCAACTCCTGGGCTCAAGTGATTCTCCTGCCTCTGCCTCCGAAGTAGCTGGGACTACAACGCCTGGCTGTTTTTTGGTTGCAGCCATCATTGTTGTTTGGCAGACCCAGGCTGGATTCAAACCTGCCAGCCCAGGTGTATGTGGCTGGTGCCTTTATCTTTCTTTTTTAAGTGACTTAAAACAACAAACACGTTTTATATCCTTGGAATCCCATGAGTCTGGAAAGGTCTTCTGGCCAGAGTCTTTGCAGACCTTCACCAAGCTGTGGCCAGGGCTGCAGTGTCATCAGAAGGCTCAGCTGGGGACAGCCAGCTTCCAAGCTTACTCCCATGGCTGTCAATAGAATGGTTCTCACAGGCTGTTGACTGCAGCCCTCAGCCCCCTGCCCTATGGCCTGTCCATGGGGCAGCTCACAGAAGGCAGCTAGTTTTCCTCTGAGCAAATGAGAGACCGAGAGAGGAAAGCCACAGAGACAAAATGTCTTGAACTAATGCCAGTGACTCGCAGTCAGGCTGCCCCTTTGCTCTCCGCACGAGCGTGTAACAGCGTCATGCTCACTACCCAGTGCTAGCAAGGCCTGACCAAAGAACGTGCTGGACTCAGGGTTTCCTAGATTATGGCCCTCTCAAATTCAGGGAATGGGACCTTTGTGACCTATTCCCTGGTATAACTTAAGAGCTATGGTCCCGTGGTGCTTGGACTCAGCTTTGTGTCATAATGTGCTTCCCTCATCAACATTCTCCTGTTTCTGCAGGAAGGGGCTGGTTGGCTCTGTCCTGCCTCCCTCACACTGCTTCTCTCACAGGGAGAAAGCTGAGTGATCTGGAGCCCCTTGCACAGGGACCAGAATGGAGAAAATTGCCACACCTCTTCCTGGTCACTTGGGTCCACTAAATGGCCACATGCCTGACAGAGTTCAATCCTGTTTCCAGCAGTGGCCACTGTGTCACCGGAGAGTGAATGAGTGGAGTGATGTGGTCATCCACCTGTGGGTCCCCCAGGTCCTTGGCCTATTGCCTCAGCTCTCAAAACCTTTAGGTAATTCCCTTAACTGCCTGGGTCCTTCTCCTGGAAAGCTGGGGCCTGACCACACCCCTTTCCTGCTCAAAACTCTCCGGAGACCCCCTCTTGCTCTCAGGATGAAGCCAAGTGCCTGGGCCTGGCATCTGAGGCCCACCTCCACTGTCCCTGCCGGTTTTATGCTCAGCCCCTGGTTGCCTGCCAGGCTCTGGCCTGCCTGCCCCACCTGAGGTGCTGTCCCTGCTTGTCTACCCCCAGAACCCAGGCCTTCTCCTGCAGACTGGATGGTCATAGGGCAGGGCCTCAGCACCCCCACATGCAGAGAGGGTGCTCTCGGGTCACGTGAGGGGAAGGAAGGAAGATGATTGGCTTCATCTGTGTTCCCTGTCTGGGTCTGCTGGGGAAGGAGGTGGAACTAAGAGGGTCAGGGAGGCTTGGGGCTGCGGTCAGGCCCTGGAGGAAGAAGGTGACCTGTATTTGATTCCTGTGTTCCCAGTTCATTACCATGGGAGCCAGGGCAAGTCGTCTGACCACTATGTTGTGGTTTGCCGTCCACACGAAGGAGGGTGTAATCCCTGTGCTGGCCATCGTGTGTGTGACGGTGCATGTGTGGTGTGTGATATGTATGGTGTGTGTATATTATGTGTGTGTGTGTGGTATGTGCTATGTATGGTGTGTGTGTATATTATGTGTGTGTGGTGTGTGTACGTGTATGGTGTATGTGTATATTATGTGTGTGATATGTATGGTGTGTGATATGTTTGGTGTATGTGTATATTATGTGTATGTGTGTGGTATGTGATATGTTTGGTGTATGTATATATTATGTGTATGTGTGTGGTGTGTGTACATGTATGGTGTGTGTATATTATGTGTATGTGTGTAGTGTGTACACTTATGGTATATGTGTATATTATGTGTATGTGTGTAGTGTGTACACTTATGGTATACGTGTATATTATGTGTATGTGTGTGGTTTGTGTACATGTATGGTATGTGTGTATATTATGTGTATGTGTGTGGTGTATGTACATGTATGGTATATGTGTATATTATGTGTATGGGTGTGGTGTGTGTACATGTATGGTATATGTGTATATTATGTGTGTGTGTAGTGTATGATATGTTTGGTGTATGTGTATGTGTGTGGTTTGTGTACATGTATGGTATGTGTGTATATTATGTGTGTGTGTAGTGTGTGATATGTTTGGTGTGTGTGTATATTATGTGTATGTGTGTGGTTTGTGTACATGTATGGTGTGTTTATATTATGTGTATGTGTGTAGTGTGTACACTTATGGTATATGCGTATATCATGTGTATGTGTATAGTGTGTGTACATGTATGGTATATGTGTATATTGTGTGTATGGGTATAGTGTGTGTACCTGTATGGTATATGTGTATATTATGTGTGTGTATGTGGCATCTGTGTATATGTATGGTATATGTGTATATGTGGCGTCTGTGTATATGGTGCATGTGTATGTGTGCAGTGTAGGAAGTCAGACAATTAAGTTTGCAAACTCATCCTAGAAAAAGTGCTACATGCCTCATTGCCAAATGTCACTACGGTCAACAGATGGCCAAGGAGAGTACTTCAAAGGCTACCATAGTGATATTCAGCAACGTGGCATGAGTCCAACCTCGTATGTGTAGTGTGTGTGGTGTGTCTATGGCGTGTGTGTGTGTGTATATGGTGAGTGGTGTGTCTGTGGTTTGTGTGTGTACACATATGGAGCGTGTGTGGATGGTATATGTTTACATGATGTGTGTGCTCACATGCATGTGTGTGTAACTGTGAGCATGTATAATGGCTTTCTGGACTTTGGATGACGTAGTTGCAGACAGGACCTTGGACAGGAAAGGCGGAGGAGTCTCCAGCACCAGCTCAGCAGAGAGGGGTGGGGGGAGCCCAAGGTGGCTGTGACCAGTGGAAGGACCTGGTTCTTGACTCAGAGACCTGGGTCCTGGCCACTAATCTGCCATGTGAGCTTGGACATGCTTCCCCACGTGGAGGTGGAGGCCGGGAGGTCCACCGCGTGGGTGGCCCCACAAGCACCATGACTCACGGCTCCCCAGCCCTACTCCCACCATGGGCCCCTGCCCAGCTGGGTCAGCAACAAGGCTCACCAGGCTGGACCAGAGCCTCAGCAAGAGCACAGAAGCTGTGCCACACAAGTGACACAACTCCCGAGTGAAATCTGAGACAGGACGACAAAAAGGAAGGCACTTGGGAAGCCAGAATTTACAAAATCTGAGCCAGAAAGGTGGAGTCCAACCATGGGACCTGGCCTGAGCCTTGAGAGGAAGAAAGGCCAGGAATAGAGGGCTGCGAGGGTAGAGGCCCCGGGGAGGGAAGAGGAAAGCAAACAAGATTCAGGAGAGAGGAGTTCCCCTAGGAAAAGCGTGGGCCAGAAGTAAAGCTAGCTAGGGCCGGGCATGCTGGGGAACACTCGGAGGCACACAGGGCACGTCCAGGCATGTAGGTCAGGCTCACTAGGCTTGAGGGGCTCAGAGCCTCCTGGGGACGTGCCCTGCCCTGCCAGGTCATCTGTACACACTGTAGAATGAGAGCACGGAGACAACTGCTCTGCAGAGCGGGTAGGAGAAGAACCCCCATGCCAGAGAGGGGCTGAGGGAAATGGCCTGGTCCAGACGGGCGGGGCCGCACCCTCCCCCCTGAGGAGGAGGCCAGAGACGCTGCCCACAAGGGATGGCCCATTGCAAGGTATAAGATAGATTTTTAAGTTAGCAATCAAGCTCTGGAGGAACTAAAAATAGAATTATAAACAGAACTGGGAGGTGAGTGTGGTGGTGCCGAAGCACCAAGTCCTCATCATCACAGTACGAAGTCAGGAGATCATTTCTAAAGTCAAAATTAAGAAATGGCATGATAGGCATGTTATTTGGACATGAGGAGGTGACCAACACACTAATTAAAAATGGAAAACAGGGGCAGTGCCTGTGGCTCAGTGAGTAGGAGGATGCCGGCCCCATATACCAAGGGTTATGGGTTCGAACCTGGCCCCGATCAAACTGCAACAAAAAAAAATAGTGGGGGGGAGGGGGGCGGCACCTGTGGCTGGGAGTAGGACGCCAGCCCCTTATGCTGGAGGTGGAGGGTTCAAACCCAGCCCCAGCCAAAAACTGCAAAAAAAAAAAAAAATAGCCGGGTATTGTGGCGGGCACCTGTAGTCCCAGCTACTCGAGAGGCTGAGACAAGAGACTCTCCTAAGCCCAAGAGCTGGAGGTTGCTGTGAGCTGTGATGTCACAGCACTCTATCAAGGGTGATAAAGTAAGAGTCTGTCTCTAAAAATAAATAAATAAATAAATAAAAATAGAAAACAGAGGCCAAGTACAGTGGCTTACGCCTGTAATCCCAGCACTCTGGGAGGCCAATGCAGTTGGATTGCCTGAGCTCAGGAGTTCGAGACCTCATCTCTAAAAATAGCCGGGCGTTGTGGTGGGTGCCTGTAGTCCCAGCTACTTGAGAGGCTGAGGCAAGAGAATCACCTGAGCCCAGGAATTTAACATTCCTGTGAGCTGTGACGCCATGGCACTCTACCAAGGGCAACAAAGTGAGACTCTGTCTCAAAAAAAAAAAAAAAGAAAGAAAAGAAAATGTAGCTTAGTGTTGTGGCAGGTGCCTGTAGTCCCAGCTATTCTGAAGACTGAGGCAAGAGAATAGCTGGAGCCTAAGAGTTTGAGGTTGCTGTGAGCTATGAGCTTTGTCTTCTGAGGGAGACAAAGTGAGACTCTGTCTCAAAAAGAAAAAAATGGAAAACAGTCACAAGTGGGCTCCTTGGGGGATGAGGAAGGAGGACCAGGAGGAGAGTAGTTTTCTCCATAAGCCTCTGTACTGTTTGACATGTTTGTGTGTGTGGAGACAGGGTCTTGTCACCCAGGCTGGAGTGCAGTGGCATCAGCGTCATCTCAGCTCACTACAGTCTCAAACTCCTAGGCTCAGCCATATCCTGCCTCGGCCTCCCAAATAGCTGGGACTACAGGCTTGGCCTACTTTATTATTACCATTGTTATGCAGAGGAGGTCTTGCTGTGTTGCCCAAACTGGTCTCAAACTCCTGATCTTCCCACCTTAGCCTCCCAAAGTACTAGGATTATCGGCATGAGCCACCTTACCTGACCTTTATTTGATGTTTAAAAAAATCACATGCCAAAAAATAAAAAAAATAAAAAATAATCACATGCCACAGGCCAGGCACAATGGCTCATACCTATAATCCCAGCACTCTGGGAGGCCAAGGAGAGAGGATCCCTTGAGCTTGGGAGATCAGGACTAGCCTGAGCAGGAGCAAGATTCTGTCTCTATAAAAATAGAAAAATTAGCTGGGCCCTGTGGCAGGCACCTGTAGTCCCAGCTACTTGGGAGGCTGAGGCAGGAGGATCCCTTGAGCCCAGGAGTGTGAGGTTGATGTGATCTGGCTAATGCCCTGGCACTCTAGTTTGGGGCTACTGAGACTCTGACTCAAAAATGAAAAATAATGGCTTGGTGCCTGTAGCTCAAGCGGCTAAGGCTCCAGCCACAAATACCAGAGCTGGCGGGGTCGAATCCAGTCCAGACCTGCCAAACAACAATGACAACTACAACCAAAAAATAGCTGGGTGTTGTGGCAGGTGCCTATAGTCCCAACTACTTGGGAGGCTGAGGCAAGAGAATGGCTTAAGCCCAGGAGTTGGAGGTTGCTGTGAGCTGTGATGCCATAGCACTCTACCCAAGGTGACAGCTTGAGTCTCTGTTTCAAAAAAAAGAAAAAAGAAAAAGAAAAATAGGCCAAGTGCAGTGGCTCACACCTGTAATCCCAGCACTCTGGAAGGCCGAGGCAGGTAGATTGCTTGAGCTCAGGAGTTTGAAAACAGCCTGAGCAAGAGTGAAAATCCTCCTCTCCCCCAGTCCCTGGCACCCATCATTCACTTTCTATCTCTATTATTCTGACTACTCTAAATACGTCATATAAGTGGAATCTTATAATATTTGACCTTTGAGGACCCACTTATTTCACTTAGATGTCTTACGTTTTATCATCCATGTTGTAGTGTGTGTCAGAATTTCCTTCCTTTTTTTTTTTTTATCCAGGCTAGAGTGCTGTAGCATCACAGCTCACAGCAACCTCAAACTCTTGGGCTCAAGCGATCCTCCTGCCTCAGCTTTCGGAGTTGCTGGGACTACAGGTGCCACAATGCCAGCTAATTTTTCTATTTGTGGTAGAGATAGGGTCTCGCTTTTGCTCAGGCTGGTCCCAAACTCCTGAGCTCACGGTGCCGCTGTGAGGGTGGGTACACACACATCTTTGAGACTGCACTTCGTTCTGGGGGCTTTGGTAGTTCTCATAACCACCTTTTGTCTCACAGAATTCAGGGTAGTTGTTTTTAAGTTCAGAGTCTCCTCTGAGCTCTTTTTTTTTTTTTTTTTTAATTGAATCATAGCTGTGTACATTAGTTCAATTTCCTCTGAGCTCTTTTTTTTTAACATTTATTTATTTATTTTTTATTTTTTTTCAGTTTTGGCCAGGTCTGGGGCTGGTGCCCTACTCCTTTGAGCCACAGGCGCCGCCTTCCTCTGAGTTCTTAATAAGCCTGGTGAATACATCGTGAGCCCTAAGCCTGCTTTGGCCAACACCAAGCACTTTACACACACTGTCTTGCCTAGGGGTGGGGAGGATGCAATTACTAATCCCATTTTCACATAAGGAAACTGAGGCACAGAGAGGGTAAGAAAATTGTCCAAGGTTGCCTATGAAGTAACTTCAGTTTTGAGCCCAGATAGTCCAATGCCTGAGCCCATGTTCTAAACCACTTTGCACAATGGTTTTGGTGTTCTGGGAAAACAGAGGCGGGGTCACTTTTCACTGTGTGGAAAAGCTCAAATCTCAGACTCCTTAAGTGGCTCTGAAGGCCACAGGGCTGCTCCCTCTGTTTTTTTGTGTTTTGTTTTGTTTTTTTGAGACAGAGTCTTACTTTGTCACCCTCAGTAGAGTGCTATGGCTTCACAGCTCACAGCAACCTCCAACTCTTGGTCTCAAGCAATTCTCTTGCCTCAGCCTCCTGAGCAGCTGGGACTACAGGCACCCGCCACAACGCCCGGTTATTTTTTTGTTGTTGCAGTTTGGCCAGGGCCAGGCCCAAACCCACCATCTTTGGTATATGCGGCCGGGGCCCTACTCACTGAGCCAGAGGCGCTGCCCTTTTTTCTTTTTTTGAAACAGAGTCTCGCTTCTTTGTCACCCTTGGTAGAGTGCCGTGGCGTCATAGCTCACAGCAACCTCAAACTCTTAGGCTCAAGCGATTTTCTTGCCTCAGCCTCCCAAGTAGCTGGGACTACAGGCACCCACCACGCCAACTGGCTATATTTTTAGAGACCGGATCTTGATCTTGCTCAAGCTAGTCTCAAACCTGTGAACTCAGGGCAATCCACCCACCTCAGCCTCCCAGAGTGCTAGAATTATAGGCGTGAGCCTCTGTGCCCAGGCTCACTCTGCTTTTTTTTTTTTTTTTTGAGACAGAGCCTCAAGCTGTCACCCTGGATAGAGTGGTGTGGCATCACAGCTCACAGCAACCTCCAATTCCTGGGCTCAAGCGAGTCTCCTGCCTCCGCCTCCCAAGTAGCTGGGACTACAGGCGCCCGCCACAACGCCCGGCCAGTTTTTAGTTGTAGCTGTCATTGTTGTTTGGTGGGCTCGGGCTGGATTCAAACCCGCCAACTCAGGTGTACGTGGCTGGCGCCTTAGCCGCTTGAGCCACAGGTGCCGAGCCTTTTTTTTTTTTTTTTTTGAGACAGAGTCTCAAGCTGTTCCCTGGATAGAGTGCTGTGGCATCATAGCTCACAGTAACCTCCAACTTTGGGGCTCAAGTGATCCTCTTACCTTAGTTTTTCTATTTTTAATAGAGATGGGGGTCTCTCTCGCTCAGGCTGGTCTCAAACTTGTGCACTCAAGCAATCTACTCATCTCAGCCTCCCAGAGTGCTGTGATTACAGATGTAAACTCTGCTTCTTGAGTCTCAAAAATTGTGTGATTATTTCCAGATGCTCCTCCCCTCACTCCTCACTGCCTCTGCAGATGTAGCAGCCCAAGACTTGCCTTTTTCAGCCATCCCACGGCTGGGCAGCCATCAGGACATCTTGACTCTGGGAGAGGCAATGGGTCTGCTGAGCCCAGAGTGAGTTAGACAAGAAAAAGGTTATGCAGCCAGAGGGGTTAAAAGCCCCTAAAAGTTTAAAGAGATCCTGCCAAATAGGTGATTGACTCCCACAAAGATTAGTTTTAATCAATTATTAAGCAATAATTTAATATTTGAAGAGTTTGCTCAATCACAGAGAAATGAAAACATTTCATGATTTTTTCCCCCTTATGTCTTCCAAAATATAAATCATAAAACCAGAGTAGGTAGAGTGGCATAGGTTTTTGAAAACTCCTTTCTATTGAAATGATTGGACGTGTTTATTTTGATTTCATAACTCCTTTTGTATTCCCCGAGCAGTACAGCCTGAGTGGGTGCTGAGCACACACTTCTGAGCAGACTGGGTCCTGACTGGAGCACCCTGCTTTGTTGCAGGAGACACCATAACACCCCAAACGCTTCTGGCTGCTAACCGTCCTCGACAGTCTGCCCTTGAAGCCTCTCAAGGCAGGCCATGAGGGAGGGCTCCGCATCTTGTCCTAGAACTTCCAATTTCCACGCTCCACATGTCTGGGCCCATCCAGTCCTTCCACCACCACCCCTTCCCAAACCTCACATTCCCAGGAAGCAGGTGACAGAGGGCAGCAGGAAAGAAGGCCTGTCACATACATGACCAGCTCTGAAGTATGAGAGGGCCTGGGCACACATTTTACCCTGTGATCAAGTCCCCCTTTGGGGTCTGATATAATTTGCCTTTTTCTATCCATGCATCCACCCCAGATCCATCCCCCCACCCATCACCACCTATCCATCCATGCCTCTATCCACCCACCATCCGCTCACCCACCCACGATCCACCCACCACCCACCCACTCATACATCCACATAACAACATCTACCAGGTGCCAAACCCTCAGCCGGGTGCTCGAGGAGCTCACTCTCTGGAGAGGAGACAGACCATGTCATCCACGGTGCTAGGTGCTAAACCAAAATGACCTCAAGGCCTGACGGACAAAAGGAAGACAGCGACCCCTCCTTGGGCAAAGAAGGACCTCTGTGCTCAGTTCAAGAAAACCACATCGGCCCAGCAGGCAGGGCACACAGAGTTTGGGGTTGTCGTTCCGGGAACGGGGAGCAGCACACTCAGCCCCTCCGACACCAAGGACACTCCATCCTTTCCTGTGCAGAGTGGGGAGTAACTGGGAGGTGGTCTGTGTGCTGGGCAGGCCCCAACATTTCCTGGCTGCCCTCTCTTCCAGGGGAAGCTCACGGGTCCAGGGTGGGGGTGGGGGTGGTGCCAAGCCTTTGAGGCGTTCCTGCAGATTATTCAAATTAATTTGCTGTATCTAGATCATCCCGTGTCCTAATTAATGCAGCCCTTCAAGACTGCTCTGGTTTGCAGAGTTTTCTGAAATGGGCCAGCACTTTAAACTCTAACAGCTTCTGCCAGAATTTTGTCTGGAACTTTCTCTCCCTCCCCACTGCTGCCCCCGGATGCCCTGGCTTCCGCTGATGGAAGACTGTCTTGCTACCCAGCAGGAGCATAAGATCCGACTTTGGGCCTCTCAGAACTCCAAGCTTCACTAACCAAGGGGCATTTTATAATTGATTTGCCTCCATAGAATTCACAGGTGACTAATATACTCAAGAATCCTCAGGCTGCTTCTGGCTGCAGCGCTGACATTACCTGAGTGCATCAGACGTCACCGCGGAGTGCGTGGATTGGAGGCAAGGGCCTCAGCCCCGGGAGCTCACGGCAGAGCCCAGGCTGAGCTGTCCACACATTCTTTGGGTTCGATAACAGGATTTGCTTTAACTCATCAGCCAGGGGATCTGTGTATCCTAAAGACAGTATGTAAAATATTTATTAAGAAGAATATCTATTTTTAACTAGGGCTGATTTCAGTTCTATTATTCATGCAGCCTCCGAGGGCAGGCTTCATGCCTGTCTGCTTGCAGGAGCCATGAGGCAGAGCACAGGAGAGTCGGGAATCAGAGCCGGGGCGTTGGGGGCGGCCAGGATTTCAGGCAAGAGGCTGGGAGGGCCGTAGTGGACGCCATCCGCCTGATTTCCAGCCAAACCTCTGCCTTCAGGTCGCCCTGCCTGTGAGATGAAGCTTTGACCTCATCTTACAAAGTCATGCGCACCCTGGGCCTTTCCTTCCTAGGAGGAGGGAACTTGTCATGTAGGAATCTTCCAAACAAGGCCCCTTTGCCTTTGGAGCCCAGGCCCTGTGCCAATAGGGTCTCAAAAAACAAGCTAGAACCAGTCAGGATCCAAAGAGAACACACTCAGCTCCCCACTGAGCCGAGAGAGCGGCAGGTGTGTGGTAAAGGTGGCTGGAAGCGGCCAGCTGAGGGATAAGATTTGGACACTCTCTGAAATCGCTGGGTATAAACCCCACTGCCTACACGCTAAGCAGAGGTGGAGGACTGGGAGTCCTGGGACCACCTGAAGCAGCGCTGGACCCTGGGGCCAGTCCCTTAACCATTCTTGGCCTCTGTGTCCCCAACTGTAAGTAGGGCACCCAGTAACATGCACCCGCCGGGGACATCACAGCAGATGCTCTGCCAGGGGGTCCAGTCCCTCCATCCTGCAGATAAGGAGATGACAAGGGTGAAAGGGAGATGGCCAGACAGACGGACGTGCTGACTTGGCGCCAGGCCTTGTGCTGGACACACACTGTTTCATTTGGTTTCCACTCAAGCCTCCGCTCTCTGCACTGATGTTGCCGCCTCGCAGATGAGGGCTCCGCCCCAGACACGCGTCCTCCTCACATTTGGGACCCAGCAAGGGAGGGTCCCCCCAGGAGTCAACATCACACACGCCCCAACCCTCCTGCAAGTGGTGGCCAGTGCCACAGCTCAGCCACCCAGGGTGCCCTTGTCTCAGAGCGTCCCTTCTTTTTCTGTAGTGGGCTGAGCGGGGAAGATGCCCACACAGGCCACCCTGGAGAAGGCCACACTGTGCCTGGTGCCCCAACTCTGCTCCATTTCCTTCTGCACCAGCCTGACCTTGCCGGTGGGATCAGCGGCTGATGAGGTCAGGAGTGAAGCAGGAGTGTGCCTGAAGGTTAAGGAACCATCGGGACCAGGCTCAGCAGAAGATGATGACAGGGACTAGGACATGTAGGTCAGTGCCAGAGGCCTGTGTGAAAGCCAAAGAGGGCGGCTGGTGTGTGGGCAGCAGAGCATCCGTGGGGAAGGTCACAGGGGCAGAGTGGCTCCCCCGGCCGCTCTGCTCTCACTGGGCTGCACCCAACTGTCAGGACTCAGATCACCAGACAGGCTTCCCCTGGCCACCAAGGCCTCCTGACTCCACAGGGAGAGCAGGGGAGGATGGGAGGGTGTAGTGCTCCCCCTCCGTCTTAGCATTGTCCTCCTCGGCTGCCCTCACTTCCTGCGTGCCTCTCCCCTCTGCCCTGCCCTCTTCTGCTCATGCTCCTAGGGGTCACACAGCTCTAGCGAGCACAGGCACGGGGACATCACCTCTCAGTTGGGCCAGCCCCCAACTCTCCCTGGACCTCCTGTCCCAGGGCAGCTCCCAGGCTCCTCACACACTTTCTGGACTGTTCTCCATTTGGCCTCCAGCCTTCTGCTCCCTTTATCTTTGCAGCTTTGGGGGCTCATCCATCCTGCACGTGCACCCACACCCCCTGTGTCCCCTTGCTCAGCGGCTCCCCGTGACACCCAGAAGAGAGCCAAGGAGCCCCACTGTGTTGGGAGTGCACAGTCCTGTCTGACAGGCCTCGATGGACATCTGTGCAGCTTTGACTGCTTATCATGGGCATTTTTTGGTTTTAAAAAAAGTCTTGGCCGACCTGCAAAACAGAAAAATAGCCGGGCGTTGTGTCGGGCACCTGTAGTCCCAGCTACTCGGGAGGCTGAGGCAAGAGAATTGCCTAAGCCCAGGAGTTGGAGGTTGCGGTGAGCTGTGTGATGCCATGCCACTCTACTGAGGGCGATAAAGTGAGACTCTGTTTCTACCAAAAAAAAAAAAAAAAAAAAAGGGTTGCTAAGTATAAAAGTAATAAAAGAAGATGTGGGGAAAAATGTGCCTATAGTAATTTTTTTTTATTAAATCATAGCTGTGTACATTTTTTTTTTTGAGACAGAACCTCAAGCTGTCACCCTGGATAGAGTGGTGTGGCATCACAGCTCACAGCAACCTCCAATTCCTGGGCTCAAGCGAGTCTTCTGCCTCTGCCTCCCAAGTAGCTGGGACTACAGGCGCCCGCCACAACGCCAGGCTATTTTTTGGTTGCAGCCATCATTGTTGTTTGGCA
>CAUYRH010119956.1:0-36088 GCA_963574655.1 Perodicticus potto
AACCTACTAAATGCAGAATACAAATGTTTTCATACAGTAAACGAGAAAATCCCATGAAGGTTATGTCGAACAGTTGGATGAAAATATTTCAGATTGCATATGAAGCCAGCACATTGTACCCCATGATTGCACTAATGTACACAGCTATTATTTAATAAAAAACAAACAAACAAACAAAAAAACCCAGCTCCAAGTGGGAAAGGCATTCATACTAGTCTCGAAGGGAGCAATGTTCCTTACAGCAGCCAGGAAGATGGAAAGAATCTGTAGCCCCTTTTACTGATATCTCTGAATAAATCCCAGGTTGTTGGGATAGACTGAAGATGGGGCCGAGCCTTAACATCACTTGGTTCTCTCATACTTCAGCAAAACATTACACATCCCACATCCCTGTCTCCCAAACAACCAGTCCACGTTCTCACAGCGCACCTGCCTTCTGCCCACTGTGGCTGCAAAGGGCCTTCCTTTTTCCTTCAGTAAACACCTCTACAGCTACCATTTGAAATGGAGTGAAAAAGTCTGCCTAGGCAGGAAGAAACTTAGTTTATAGGATGGGACACACCATTTGGACAGGCAGAGAAATACCCACTTCTGGAGAGGAGTTAGCCAAAAGTAGGGTCTGATCCAACGTATGTCTTTGAACCTGCTTTGTGGCACTCGGCTTGCAGCCACATCCCCGTTGCTACTCATTAACAGCAATAGTGTGAACAGTGTAAGGATGACACTAAGAACTTTTTTGTTGCCAAGTTGGCTGTGCATTTCATTATTTAACGACCATGGGCTTCCTTTATCCTGTTTATCAGTCCATGAGGCCTTCATCCTTCTTTGCCCTTCCTTTTCTAGAAAGCCAGGACTGTGTCAGCATACCACACTTTAGCCAGAATTGTTTTCACCAAAATTCTGAGAGTATGATATTTTATGGTGAGACACCAGGGTTCGGAAAATGCTGGCAGGACTGGAGACATGACGAAAGGCGTGTTTACACAAATTGGCACAGGAGTCAGTAGCAGTGTTTTCTTGCCACAGCCCCAGGAACCCAGCACCTGCAGAGCCACAGGAGGGGAGCTGGGTTTCACCAGCATGTTTGGTGATCCTCACGACTGGAGAGGATCCCTGAATTTAACAAGTGCACACCATTTACAATAAATGCAGTAAGCACATTAAGCCTTGAAAGAGACATTCTCTTTATCTTCTAAGGCTTTATGTAAATACATTTGTTCCAGAGAAGTCTGTGTTTTTACTTTCTCTATGCTCTACACAAACATCCTTGCCAAAATAGTCCTGAAGAAAGACCCTCAGCACCTCAGCCTGCACAAGACAAGATCATGGACAGTTGTCCCCAAAACATAATCATTTTGCTCCAAAATAATTATATTTGAATCTAACTTCTAAAGAAATAATTACCTAACTCTGTTTTATAGCACATCTTAAGAATCACTTGTAATTCCATGAATGGACTCCCCCCAAAATGCAAATGTTCATAACACAAAAATTCTAAGGGTTCAAAGCCTCTGTGAAGCCCGTATATTAACTGTGATTCCCCAGTTAAGAATCTTGACCTAAAGGATGCTTTTTTCTTCATTGCTATAGATTATGTAACCGCATGATGTTGCAAGATTAAATATTTATAAGTTTTTATATGATAGAGAAATGATTATAAAAATGGGGAAGAGAAATGTCTGAGAACAAACCATTCATAACTATCTTCCTCCCCTCTTTGTACAGCAGCTTCACTCCGCATTTCAATGATAAGTATCCTTCCAGTAATTTAGACGATATTTTAGAACCACCCAGACGTATTGATGTTTGAACACTGATGGAATGGAAGGTAATGAGTTGCTCTAAGAAAATAGTACAAGATGTTACTGCTGACTCAGGTGCCTATTTTTAAATTGCAGTTTATTTTTTTCTGGCCTTTTGTTTCCGGAGTGCTTATTTCTAGGAGGAGCTGAACTTAACAAAGTGCCTTAATTTTACATGTTTAGAAGAAGTTTACATAGAACTCAGTTTTAACAGTAATTATATTACAACGAAGTTGCCTATCTTAAAGTTTAATATAGGCACGAAGGTATTTTTGACCCCACTTACAAATGTTGATCCTGCTATCAATATAGTTTCTCTTTCACCATAAACAATATAGTATGTTTTTTAATATCAGTATCTTCCAGTAAGACTTATCCAATATCAAGGAGGCTTCTTCTATAATATCAATATTTTACAAAGTCATCAGATGCACTTAAGATCTTATGTTGTTAGCAGTCATGCATAATTTGCTATTGTTTTTCTTAATGATGAAAAGATTATATTTGGATTGCTATTCAGTTTTCTCCAGTATTAATTTTTAATGGGGAAGGATATAATATAATAGATGCTTTGCCTTAAATTAAAATATGGGGTATTGAAGGGCCGGTCTACTTTTAGAACATTCTAACAGTTCTAAATGGTCATAGCAAACTATAATCAAAATTTATATAAACACATGGAATAAGAAATAAAAATCAGGATTAATAAGATTGTTCAAATACAAGTCAAGTTGTGCTTAATGCATATTCAGCATGAATAAGCTCACTCAAATATAAATCATTTGGGGCCATTCAGAGTGAATAAGTTTTAAAAAACCTTTCCTGACATCCATTACTTGATTCAATGTTCTACTAAGGATGAGTGAAGTTATAGTTGAGCCTCAGAAAAGAGATTTGAACTGTATGGGTCCACTTACATGTGGGTTTTTTCCCCTTGTCTCTCACCTCTGAGATGGCAAGACTGACCCTTCCTCTTCCTCCCGCTCCTCAGCTCCATTGATGGCAACAAGGCTGAAGACCTCCGGGATGGCCATGTCCACTTAGTGGGCAGCAAGTACATCTTCCCCTCCTTATTATTCTTGTAACATTTTCTATTTTTAGAATACTTAATTATAAGAGTGCAGAAAATGTTACTTATAACATAAAAAAACACACAAAATACATGCAAATCAACTGTGTATGTTATCAGTAAGGCTTCCAGTAAGCAGTAGACTATTAGTGGTTTGATTTTAGGAAGTAAAAATGTTATATCCAGATTTTCAAAAGTGCAGAGGTCATCTTCCCTGACGCCTGAGTTGTCCAAGGGTCAACTGAGGATAAAAAATGTGATTAGATACCGACACACATATTGTGTATATATGTATGTAATAATCAATATATAATGATAATGCTTGTTATCTTGTATTTGTATTGTATTTGTATCTCTTGTAATTGCAGAAGTCAAATATGACTTGTATATTACAATTTTAATGTAGTTTTTTCCTTTCATAAAATATGTATACATTTTTTGCACATACACACACACACATATGTGTGCATACACACACAAACCATGGACTACTACACATCCTCTAAAGGGAATGATATAATGTTGCTTGTAGCAGCTCGGATGGAACGAGAGGCCATTATCCTGAGTGAAGTATCTCCGGGATGGAAAATCAAATCACCTGTGTTCCCACTAATGTGTGGGAGCAACGATGGGTACACAGAGGCACAAAGTGATATAAAGCAGATAAGAAACAGTGAAAGGGGAGGGTTGAGGGGGTGAAGGATAAAAACTTACCTCCTGGGTGTGGTGAACACCAAAAGCACTGACAGAAGCATTATACAAGGTATCCACATAGCAAAAACCTTGTCATTCCACAATACTTCGAAATAGAAAAAGGGAAATGAACGTCTACTCATTGAATACTTTAAACTGTATCTAAGAAGTACGTGCTATTATTTACATTTTGCACATGAAGAATCTTGGATTAATTAATTAGTGCATCTTTGGTTTTCTAACAAGTGGAATGGATGGAAAAAGAAAAAATGCCTTTTAATTTTCTTATTTTGATTATATTACAACATCCAACTCTATCACTAGCCAAGAAGTCTTTCAGAATTTTTGACTTTTAGGAAGACTATAATAACCCCTGACCATATCTAGATCCCCATTACTTTTTTTTTTTTTGCAGATTTTTGGCAGGGGCTGGGCTTGAAACTGCCACCTCCGGTATATGGGGCCCTCACCCCACTCCTTGAGCCACAGGTGCCACCCATCTTTTACTTATTTATTTATTTGTTGATCATTACTTTTTAATCACATACATTTTCATTTCTATAAAAAAAGGCAGAAATGCTGGGCAGTGCCTGTGGCTCAAAGGAGTAGGGCACTGGCCCCATTTATAGGAGATGGTGGGTTCAAACCCGGCCCTGCCCCCCCCCAAAAAAAAGGCAGAAATGCTCACATTAAATTGGATAAACAGAGGTGATAAATAGCCTCAGTGCAGACCACGTCAAGTCAGATCAGATTTATTTTAAATTTTTATGACATAAACTCTGTTTTAAGAACATTTTAAATTTTGTAATTTTGGCTCAAACTTCTATAGATTTTTCAAAATCTACAAGTTGTGATTTCTGTTTGGGGACAGGTGAGACTTATTTCCTCCAGAAGCTCCCAGAGAGCATTGCCGGGTCTCCATCATTCCCATCTGGGGCTCCGGGTATTCTTACCCACAGCTCCACTGACATTATCTGCTGGATACTTCTTTGTTGTTGAGATTTGTCTTTTTTATTATAAGATATTTAGCAAATGTCTTTTCCCTCTACTCTCTAAAATGCCAGTAACACTCTCCCATGGTGACAAGTGACATTATTTCCAGATGTTGTCCAATCTTCCCTGAGTGGAAAATTACCCTGATTGAAAACCAAAGGTAAAAATATTTTTGATTTTAGTAATACTGCTATCCATATTTTTGAAGATTATTCCTAGTTGCATGAAAATTTTGTATCCCTTTTTAAATATTAAAGCTATTTCATTTTCAAATTGAAGTGTTTCATTTTTCTTTTTATTAATAAATACATATTTTGTGTTATATATGATCTTTAGGGATTCTTATCCCTTAGACATTTAAATGGAATTAAATTGGCAATGTGATTGACAAAAATTGAATTAGATGGATTGGAAGTAATCAAAAGCTAGGTTCTTGTGGGAACATGATGCAAATTTTCTGCATGCTAGACTGTGTGCGATTATTATGTATTATCTCATTTAGTCTTTGTAATAATCCTATATTTTAGTTAGTATTATTTACTTCATTCTGAACACGAAGGAGTTGAGACTGAATGAGTGTAAATGTTACACAATAGTAAAATATTTTTACAATTCAGTGTTTTAAATTGGGGCATAATGTACAGCAAATGACTTTATCTTAAATATAGAGTTCAATGATTCTTTACCTGGGTATATATGCTTATAATAACCACAAATCAAATATGAGACAATTCCTGCATCCACAAAAGCTTCATCTTGCCCCTAACAAGTCAACACAACCTCCCCAAGGGTATCACTATTCTTATTTCTATCCCCATAGATTAGTTTTTCCTGTTCTTGGACTACATATAAATGAAAATACACAATATGCACTGTATATTGTCTATTTTCCTTGACTTATTTTATTAATTAATATATCCATGATATTCTTTTATGTTATGTGTACTGCTATATTACTGTGCCCTATTACACGATATGACTATATCACAATTCACCATTCTACCATTGAGGAAATTTGTCTTTTTTCCTATTTGGGGCTATTACAAATAAAACTGCTATGAATATACTTGTGTGCTACACTCTTGTATTTTTTTTTTTTTTTTTTGCAGTTTTTGGCCAGGGCCAGATTTGAACCCACCACTTCTGATATATGGGGCCGAGTCCTACTCCTTGAGCCACAGGTGCCGCCCAACACATCTTGTATTTTCACACACCTGCTCAGGGGTTTTCTTGGGCACCATACACAAATGAGTGCAACTGCTGGTTTGCAGGTCTTACTAATTTTGGTTTTAGTAAACACTATGTAGGTTTCTACAAACACTTTACATGTGCTCTTCTCACATCAGAAATGCCTGGGAGTTCTCGTTCTATGTTATTGGTATTGTCAGTCTTCCAAGTTTTTGCTGTTATAGAAAAATTAACTGATATTTCATTGTCATTTTTAAATATGCAGTTGTCAGCTGGGAGCAGTGGCTCATGCCCACAATCCTAGCACTATGGGTCCAAGGTGGGAGGATTATTTTAGCTCAGGAGCTCAAGAGCAGCTACTAAAAATAAAATATATATATATATATTAGCTGGATGTGATGGCAGGTGCCTATAGTCCCAGCTTGTTGAGAGACTGTGGCAGGTGGATCACTTGAGCCCAAGAGTCTGGGTAGTTGTGAGTTAGGCTGATGCCATGGCACTCTACCCAGACTCTGTCTCAGTAAATAAATACATATCCAGTAGTCTACAGAATAATTATGTTTAAATACTTGTTATCAATATTTTCCTTTGTAAAGCATTTATGAAGACTTTGGTCCATTTTTAAAATGAGTTCTCTTTTTATTATTAAAATTTGAAATATTTATGTTTTAAGGATATGAGTCCATTATATAAGAGAAATATTATACACTCTTATTCCAATATGTGGACTGCCTTCCTCTTACTTTATAATGCCTTGATGAGTTGAAGTGTTTTTTTCTTAAGTCAATATTTTCTTTTATGAAAAGTATTTTTCAGTTGTTAGGAAACCCTTCTTTCGATCTCAATCATAAAGCTATTGCCCTAGTTATTTTTTTAGAAGTTCAGAAAGTTTAAGTTATTACCTTTAGGTCTTGATCCATCTGAAATTAAATTTTGTTTATTTTCTAAATAATTATCTTAGTGATTCAATGCCATTTGTTGAGAAGACCATACATCTCAACTGAATTGAGTTATGCTTGTGTTATAAAATCACCTTGACTTGCTTGAGTTGATCGCCTTCTGAACCTTCTCTTTCCCATTGATCTCTTTGTCAATTCCAAAGACTCCTAAATTCAGAATCTCTACAGTAAGCCCTATTATCTGGTAACACGTGACCTCCAGCTCCTAACTTAACTGTACCCTTTGCTTTTGTTGGATATTTGTATTTGCAAATAAATTTTAGAATAAGAATGTTAATGTCCTCACAAAGTTTATTCCAATTTAATTTCTATTGCATTGAGTTAATAGATAAACTTGGAGACTTGATGTATAACAATTATCTGAGCCAGGAGTACTATACATCTCTTCAAACATTCAGGGGTCCTTAAGCTTCTCTCAAGAACATACTGCAATTTAACCTGAATAAATCTTGCACATATTTTAACTAATTCATTTCTAAGTATTTGATATTTTTCAAATAATACTGCAAATGGTGTTTTGTATTTCATTTCCCTTGTCTTGTTGGTACATGGAAATAAATTGTTTATTTTTGTACTGACTTCATTTCCAGGAACCTACTTAAGTTCATTTGTTGTTTATAATGGATTGTTTGAAGAATGTTTTGGATGCTTTGTTGTTTCTCTTCTGTTGCCTTATTGTGCTAATTAAGGGCTTCTATATAATGTTGGATTGGATTAGTAGTACAGCTCGTTCACATTTTAGACCCAATCATAATGGAAAAGCTTTCAAACCTTCATCTTAAAGTATGATGTTATTTGTATTTTCATAATATGTTCTTTATCAGATTGAAAAAGTTACCTTCTATTTCTCATTTTCTGAGAATTTAATGAAAAACTTTTTAAATTTATGAAATAAATACATTTTATATCATTGAAATTATCATTTTATTATTTTTTCTGTTAATGGAATGAATTACTTTCAGGTGTTGTTCAATTATAGTTACTGAACTACATTTATTTGCATCTTTTAATGCATTATTATTTTATATGTAATTGTGTTCCATTTGCTAATATTTTGTTCAATAACCTTGTATATGTATATTCATGAGACATATTGACCAGTAATTTTCGTCTAGTGAAATACACTTGTAAGGTTTTGATATCACAATTCTGCTAGTTTTATAAAATGTGTTTGGAAATCAGATATCTGTAGGATCTGTACTGGAGACCTCTATTTCATTCTCACTATTAGTAATTATTGTTTTTCCTATATTTTTCTGGATTAGTCATAGTAGAGATTTACTATTTTTTTCATCTTTTCAAAGAAGAAAACTCTGCCTGTGTTATTTTTTTCTCTTTTCTATGTTTAGGAATGTTTGTTTCTTTTTTCTTTTTTATTATCTTGATCCATCTCACTTCTGTAGATTTAGTTCACTGTCCCTTTTCTGCATTTGTCTCTTCTCTATTTCCCTTTCCAGCGCATGCCTTTCAAGCCGTGATTTTCCACCTCAGACTGCTTGGCTGACGTCCCACACTCATCATCATTCAGCTCAAACTATCTTCTTAACTCCTCTGTGATTTCAGTCTATGGGTTATTAAAAAGTGTGTTAATTAATTTTCAATTGTGTTGGTTTTCTAGTTGTCTTTTTTTCTTAACTTTTAATTCTACAGAGGGCAAAGAAATTCACTATTTAGATTAAATCATTAAGCTTTCTTACAAGATATCTAGGCTATCTTGGTAAATGACTTACCTCCATAGTGTAGAATCTATACACTGTTAGATATGTAGCCTTCTATGGATGTCAATTAATTCAAGTTGGTTAATCTTTGTGTTTAAATCTTCTATAGTATTGGTGATTTTTCTATCTACTTTTTTTTTATTGGTTGCTCAAGGATATATGTTAAAATCTTCAAACACAATCCTGAAGTAGTTTATTCTCCTTTAATTTCTTTCACTCTTCTGTATTTTCATATTATGGTATTGTGTTCCCATTCGTAATTGTTATATCTTCATGATTTCTTGGACACTTTATTATTATGGAAGATCTTTTATATCTACCTTAATACTTCTGACTCTAAAGGTTTTTCTGCTCATCCTAATACATCTCGTTGGTCAGACAGTGCCTGATGGACTCTCACACCGTGCTCTGTAGTTTTGTTGCACCTTCATATTTCAATGAATCTCTTACAAATATTATATACTTGGATACTCTTTATTGTATAATTATATTGTGTTTAACATCTAATCTGATGATCTTTTCTTTTTAATAGCTTTATGGAGGTAAAACCGACATACAATAAACCAGACATATATAAAGTATACAATTGGTGAGTTTTATTATATAATTTATAGTGACAACATAGATTTTTGTCCACCTTACTTTGATTGGTTATTGAGTTATTATAATAATAATTATCATTAATGGAAGATTCTCTTTTCTAGTCATTGTGATCCCCATATAAATAGAGTAGACCTCACTCCCCAAAGCGGACTTGGTCTTGGAGACGGATGACCTCCCCCCCCACACAAAGGGGCATGAAGACGTTGGTTGTCATATGATGAGGCTTTCCTGTGAGAGCTGAGTGAACTTTGAAACTGGTCTGAAATGCTTTCAAAGACCAAGGAAAGGAGACTGTTTTGGCGTTTAAGGGCAGTTGCAGGTGGGGATGGGGTGAGGGTTCTTACAGGGGGCCAGGCTCAGCTGGCTTGAGTTTCTCACTGGTGCCAAAGAATGGGGGCCCCAGGCTTTCTAATCAGCTTGCTCAGGATTAGGGAAGCAAGATCAGAAAGGGGAGAGGCAGGAGCAGAAAGGGGAGGGGCAAGAGCATAAAGGGGAGAGGCAAGAGCAAGTAGGGGAGGGGCAGGAGCAGAAAGGGGAGGGGCAATAGCATAAAGGGGAGGAGCAGTAGCATAAAGGGGAGGAGCAGGAGCAGAAAGGGGAGGGGCAAGAGCAGAAAGAGGAGGGGGCATGACAGCTCTCAGCAGATATCAAACATGGAGTTTTTAAAATTTACACCAGTATTATCTTTTAGGTTGAAGATATTTTTATAATATTACAACTATTTTTGATATATTATGATCCACTTTAAATTTGTAGGTGTATCTCTTCCCTTACAACGTAAGTGTCTCTGGAAATTGGTCCTGCATATTCAGAGGGTGGCTCCCAAGCCCAGCATCTGACCTCTCTTGGGCCTGAAATAAAAACCTGTGGTTTCCACTAAGGAAATTCCTCTCTGCCTAAGTCTAAATACAAGCCATCTTCAGGGTTCAGATGTTGAAAACTCAGGTCATCTTAGCAGCCTCCTTACAGCTGTGCCCTGTAAAGCAGAGTAAGAGTCAGACCAGACTCAGGGCTCAAATCTGATGCACGTTGTGGCAGCGCCTGCTCTGTCTTTCTCCTCCTCTCTTTTGAGGTCATCCTGTTGTAAAGGCTGCAGTGACTGCGGAGCTCTCCAACGTTCCTGCAACTGGATACCATCCAATCAGGTGCATAAAACCAGTGGCTTCCAGGTTCGTCAGTTCTTTCCCATAAAGTTAGAATCTGACCTTGGATTTTACATTAAGTACATTTGAATCCTGACAGAGAGCTCAGCCTTGCTACTGCACTTCAATGAATCCAAAGTTAAATTGTCACATCTTTTTGAGCCGTCCTCGGTATAAATTCAATTTTAAAAATTGGGAGAGTAACATCATAAGGGAAAACAAAGCCTTCTCCTTCCTGAAGGGAAAGTACTGAACGGAGTCCTTTCTGCTGGACAGTCCATTCCGCCTTGTGCGTCCTCTCCAGGGACAGTCACGTTTCTGTTTACACATTCTCCGATTTATTGTTAACTAGAAAGTTTACCTTATTACTCCCATTTTACTGAGGATACAACTAAGTTTCAGTTAATCTTGGGTCTCAAAGAAGGAGTAAGCAAGGTCTTAATGAGTAATCAAAGTTTCAAATTCCAAATCCGCAGTGCACTCCATTTCATTATGTTCCTTCCCACTTTGCTTCTTAATAGCTTGCATTTAAGATTCTCCTCATTGATTTTGGCTGAAAATGTGGGTGAATGTATAAAACATACCGATATTTAAAAGATACAGTAGAATCTTTGTAAGTGAACAACCCTATGGGACTATAACAACTGGTCAACCTGTAAAGAAATGAAATAAATGTAGTTTGTTCTTTTCATATTATGATACCTTTCTCCTGAGTTCTGTGAAGTCAAGTGTTTTGCCATTATCACTATGACGTTTAAAGTTGAATTATTTTTTTTTAATTATTATTATAGGTTATGTGTTTTCTCAAGTAAAATCACATTATTTGTTTAAATCAATAGTGTTAGCATTTAGTTAGAGGTTATAATTAGCTTATACTTGTCCATAAAAATTTCCATTTTTTAAAAAAAATACAGTTTCATCATTAAAGCAAGAGATAAATGCTATAATGAAAACTATTTTGAGACATGGAATAGAAGGTTAGGTTACTGTGGATATAATGTTTTATTTTGTTAGAATACTATTAAGATCAGTCATTGAGGTGAACCACATGTCTCCGCATCTCTCCTCTTTTCTTTTTTGCTATTTCTGTTCTAAGAGTTGGAAGCAGATGAGAAGAAGGATGGACAATTACAGAAACTCATATTCTATAAATTTAGTAAGGTCTGTCTTTGTGCTTTAATGAATTTTGTTTCAGTAACATAATAAGAGTTGAAATGCCATAGGGTCACAGATTTCTTAAAAACATTTTATCTTAATTTGACATGTGAATTAAAGGCAACATAGATTAGCATATTGTTCCATTTTTGCAGAATGAAATAACAAACCTTGCAATTCTTTAAAAAGGTGTTTTCATGGGGGGTAAAGGTAGTCATACATTTGTTATTCATTTAAGCCCAGAACAGCACTAGGCTTTGAAATGAATACAGGTAAGTAGGAAGTCCTGGCTTCTTTCCAACTAAGTCTTTGACAATGACGTCCAGTCACTATGAGTGGCCATTCTGTTTAGCTCCTTGGAACCCACCTGACCATAGGCTAATACACAGATGTCTTTATTTCCCCAATTGTAAGCACCGGCAAGTCCCCATAAAGGAAAGGTACTGGGCAAGTAAGTGTGCGCTGGTAGACACAGCGTGGTCTTGTGTTAGGGACTGTGATGAACCAATATCATGGTCAGTGATATTAGAACAGCGTGCATGCTCTTTGAACCCTGCTGGGTAGAATTAAAGAGCAGTGAGAGCCAGCTACAGACAGAAACGGTGAAAAAGCCGGTCCCGGGAAGGATTCCAGGCAACTGCACTGAACCTGCCTCCCCCGCCAGGACCTGGGGAGTCACAAGGGAACAGGGAAGACGCGCAATAAAAAAAGTATGTATGATCTATGCACAAATGACTTAATAAAAAATAAAAAAATAAACACCCTCGCCTTGAAACGCCTTTCCTATGGATGGAGCTGCAAAGTATTCTTCTTGGTAAAGTATCTCAGGAATGGAAAAAAAGAGTATCCAGTTTCTCAGTACTACTGTGAAACCAATTTATAATCAACCACACTTGCATATGAAAAATGAAACACAACTATAGCCCAGGATGGAGGAGGGAAGGGGAGGGAGAGGGGAAGGGAGGGATGGGTCTATAGAGGGAGGGTCAGTAGGGGGACCACACCTAGGGAGCATGTTGCAAGTGCAAGTTGGATCTATCAGGTGTAAAACACAAATGTCTTAACGCTGTGATTGGGTAAAGAGGTGAAGGCTATGTTGATTAGGAGGACGTGAGCACTCTGATTTGTACAAATAATCAAACACATCGAATCCCATACTGGCACAAATGTATTCATGACCTATGTACAAATGACTTAATAAAAAAATTAATTAAAAAAAAAAAAGAAATGCCTCTCCCAGGATGCTCATGCATCAGTCAGCAAGGGAAGACCTTTTGTGGGTAGCAGGGCAGATGGCTGCCGCTAACACAGAGGTGTCCAGGAGGCTGAGGGCAGCTGCAGCCGGACGGCCGGATCCTCCTAAGCCAATGTCCGTGCCTTCGAATTGTGGGGAAATTAATGCTAATCAGGCAGTGAGTTTGCCTGGGATTAATTCTCTAACTATCAGAAACCCCTGCCGAGTTGCGGTTCTTGCTTCCCGTGTTTATTTTTACATACACGCCACCCTTAAAGTTTCTTTACTCTTCCATTTCCAGCTCAAACTCTAAAAAGCTTGGAAACCATGTCTTACCTCCAGCAATAAAAAAAAAAAAAAAATGCTCACTAAACTGAAGATGGATGCCTTTTCCTGGACACGTCAGAAACCGAGGTTGCCAGGGACCCCCACCCTGAATCTGAAGGGTCGAGTGAGTGCAGAGCGTTGGAGCCACCGCGAGCTCACTGGGATCGGACCGGTGCAGTCGCCCACGGGGAAGGACGCTCGCGGGGCGGATTTGGTATTTTGCAGGCGCTGAGTGTGGGCGAAAGCGAGAGTGCAGATCTTCTGGGGGCCTCCGTCTTGGGAGGACACACGTCTGTGGGTTTACTTCTAGGAACCCCGAGTTGTTCAGCAAAGAGCCAACCGAGACCTGCCCCAGCATCAGGAGGAAAGGAAGTAACTTGTCAAGCACATAGAGAATGATGTTTACAACAAACTTACTCTCCAGGGTAGAGACTTCACCAGGACCTTTATCCCAACTGGGGAAAGGGCTTTGTTCCCAGGGGGGCCCCTCCTCTTTTCCTCTTTAACTAAATGGGGCACGAGAGAAGGTCTGAGACTGAGCAGCAATTAATTGTGAAGGTCTCAGTGGTAAGACAAGAAAATGCCATGAAGGCTATGTTAAACAGTTTGATGAAAACATTTCAGATTGTATATGAAACCAGTACATTAGATTGCACTAATGTACGCAGCTGTGATTTAATAATAATAAAAAAAAAGTCTCCAAAAAAAAAATTGTGAAGGTTGCAACCCAGAAACGCTGGGCAAGACATCCATTTAATCAGGCGGGGACAGAACACCCTCTCCCCACATTGTGCCACCACACTGGTGTGGGTCCAGGGTCGTGACCGTGAACGACACCCCAAGTAGCGGCAGGACACAGGCCTCCCCCAGGAGGATTGCTTAGGGGAGACCACATCGGCCGTGAAGTTGGAAGCAAAGATGGGAAGGAAGCTGGTGGCCTGGGTCCTGACAGTCAAGTAAACACTAAACCGATACCAGCACCCAGCAAAGCTCGCCTAAACTCATAAAAAAGTCATACTAATGGCGTCTTCGCTATTAGTCATCACCTAACGTAGTATCCAGTTTTCAACAATAACAACAACAAAAAAGGCCCGTAGAAATAAAGATAAAGAATGATAAAAGGATTTTTTTTCCTTCTGGGTAGATGCCTAGTAATAGAATTGCAGGATCAAATGGGAAAACACAACGCGGTATCAGGTATTATATGACACAGCCGTTGAAATTTTCAGACAGGATATTTAAAATGTTTGTAATTAACATGATAAGGGTTATCATGGAAGAACATTATAGATAGCATGAGATAACAGACAAACTCAAGTGAGAACTGAAAGAATCAACAGAAAAGTTAGAAATCAGAAGCATTGCAGCCTCACCTAAGAATGCCCTTGACGGGCCCCTTCACCAGACAAGACACAGCCAAGGTCAACTCAGTGAATCTGGGGACCTGTGAATAAAATCTCTGAACACTTAAACACATGAAGAATAAATTTCAAAAAACAGAGCAGAGCATCAATGACCAATGACACAATTTCAGTGCTGAGAGGACATGCCACTA
This sequence comes from Perodicticus potto, assembly GCA_963574655.1. Classification (NCBI taxonomy): domain Eukaryota; kingdom Metazoa; phylum Chordata; class Mammalia; order Primates; family Lorisidae; genus Perodicticus; species Perodicticus potto. The sequence continues at coordinate 14,439 of CAUYRH010119956.1, forward strand.
GACTATCAAAAGAAAGAGAATGGACAGAAAATATAAAGAAAGTAATAAACACATATATAGAAATACAAATATATTTTCTATAAATATAAATATATAGCAAATATATAGAAGTAATCATGCATAGAAATTTTACAAGTTAATAACAGACATAAAACCACAGATTCAAAAAGCCCAAAAATAAAATCAGAAAAGTAACAAAAGTCTAGTCTTAGTCTCATATTCAATGGGCAAAATCTTTGTCAACTTTTCCATAGAGCCTCAGAGTCAAAGCGTTCTATAATAGACATACTCTTATCTGACAATGTGAATGTTACTTTCTTTGCATTATTATTATATATATTTATATATATAATATTATATATAATAACATATAAATATATATATTTATTGCTTAATATTTTGATGCGATCGTCTGATTTCTTTTCTGAATGTATTTATCTTTGTTCATTCTTTACAAGGGTTTTGTTTCTAGTCCTTATCTTAAATATTGTTATTGTTATTAAATTTCAAGCCTTTTTAATCCTTTGAAGGCAAAAAGTGGAAACCTAATAAACATCTATATGTAAAAATTTTTTTAAAATTTTGTCAACTTTAGAGAAAATACAAGAGGAAAATGTAAAAGAAACCACACTTAAAAAAAAAAAAATCTGTCCCTGTAGGTAAGAATAACAGTAGTCTGTCATCAGCGACTGTCCAACAAAGACAAGTAACAGGATGTCTTCAAAATAAGGAAAATGCTAATGCTCTTACTTGAGTCTTTCAGGAAAACAAAAAATTCAAAAACAACCCGTTACTTAAAAATGTTTTTATCCAAGATTATTAAAAAAAAAACAGATTATTTTTAAAAACCCCACTATTTTGACCATGCATTTATTCACTTGCTGAGTAATAATTCATCTCCCACCTATGTAAGAAGGACCTCCCTTTCCTCCAGTTACTCACACAGTGATGTGGAGAGACTGAGTTCTCTGCTTCCCACCAACATAGCAGGTGCTCGTCCTCCTGCATGCAAATACTTTATATTTGCATACAAAGTCTCGATCTTTTTCTACAATTGCAAAACTTACTAAAGCATGCAAATTCCTAATATTTTCCCCATAGAAATCTCAATGTTACAAAGAAAATAATCTGATTTGGTTATGTAGGTGATTCATTTTAGAGCCAAGGCAAAAGGTCTTTTACTCAGATGTCAGTATAGTACCAGGTCAGCAAAGAATATTGTCCAAAGAACAAGATCAGCATATCAAAATTTAATAGGAAAAAAATATAACTGCATCTACTTTATAAAATTTTAACTCTGTAAGTCCTGTACCTCTTCTGAATCCACTACAAGTACTGTCTGTGCAGCCTCCAAACCACTCACCTTAGTCTGATTTATGCCTTTGTGTCAAACTAAGTTCTCCTGCTTTTTAATTTTTTTTTAGCTCCAAATAAGCTTTATTGTCAGAAAGCCAGTGATTCTGGAGAACAGTGAGAGTAGCCTCTCAATTCTGTTCTGCCTCAGTTACAATTGTTTATTTTGTTTATTTTTTGAGGGGGGGTTCATTGAAGGTACAAATAATTAGGATACACTGATTGCATTTGTTAGGTCAGATCCCTCTTATGATTGTGACCCACCTCCAAGAAGTGTGCACTACAGTAAACCTCCCTCCTTCCTTTGCCCCTCAACTTGAATTGATTTGAACTTTTATCTTATGAGGATATGTATTAGATCATCTACTGGCTTTATATTAAAATTTTATACATTGGATATTTGCTTCTCTATTCTTGTGATATTTTACTAAGAAGATTGCTTTCCACCTCAATCCAGGTTAATATAAAAGATGTGAAGTCTCCATCTTTTTTAATGGCTGAGTAGTATTCCATGGTAAACATACACCACAGCTTGTTAATCCATTCCTGGGTTGACGGGCATTTATGTTGTTTCCACATTTTGGTGAATGTAAATTGAGCTGTGATAAACAGTCTAGTGCAAATGTTCTCATCATAAAAGGATTTTTTTTCTTCTGGGTAGATGCCTAGTAATAGGATCAAATGGGAAGTCTAATTTGGAAGGCAGCTATGCTCACCACCATACCACCAACATTGCTCGGGTGGGAAGTCTAATTCAAGGTTTTTTTTATTAAATCATAAATGTGTACATTAGTTCATTTATGGGGTATAATATGCTGATTTTATATACAATTTGGAATGCTTACATCAAACTGGTTAACGTAGCTTCACATCACTTATTTGTTGTGTTAAGACATTTATACTCTACTCTTAGTAGTTTTGACTTGTACCCTTGCATTCTGCACAGTAGGTGAGGTCTCCCCCATCCTGTCTCCTTCCCTCCTCTACCTTTTTTCATTCTGCAAGAATCTTGAACAGAAGCTTCTCTGCAGAAGATAGGCACACGGTCTACGAACACATTAAAAATGCTCATCATCCTGAATCACCAGAGAAATGCAAATCAAAACTACTTTGAGATATCACCTAACTCTGTAAGAGTGGCCCACATCACAAAATCACAAAACTACAGATGTTGGCATGGATGTGGGGAGAAGGGAACTCTTCTGCACTGCTGTTGGGAATGCAAGCTAATATGTTCCTTTTGGAAAGAAGTTTGGAGAGCAATTAGGAAACTAAAAGTAGACCTGCCATTCAATCCTGCAATTCCTCTACTAGGTATATATCCAGATGACCAAAAATCATTTTACAACAAAGATACTTGCACTAGAATGTTTATTCAGCCCAATTCATAATTTCCAAGTCCTGGAAACAGCCCAAGAGCCCATTGACCCATGAATAGATTAACAAATTGTGGTATATATATACCATGAAATATTATGCTACCATAAAAAAGGTGGAGACTTTACCTCTTTTATGTTTACATGGATGGAGCTGGAACAAGTAAAGTACCTCAAGAATAGAAGAAAAAGAATCCAATATACTCAGTATTATTATGAAACCAACATGTAATCACCCATACTTTCATATGAATAATAAAACACAACTATAGTTCTCCTGCTTATAACCATACTTTCTAGGCACAGACGTGAGGGTAAGGTTATCATTAATATGATAATGAGTTTAAAACTGTGTGAGGTAGATGGTTCAATGTTCTAAGTTTTAACTGGGAGGAACAATTTCTGAAATATGGAGTTGTTGTGCCCAGAATGGCAATATGATCTGTTAAAGAATCAATAATACAAATTAATCTTTGTGTGTGTGAGAGAGAGAGAGAGAGAGAGAGGAGAGAGAAGCACCATAGTTATAATTAATTTATCACTTAAATTCTGTCATCAAGACACATAATCATACGCTTGGTGGAAATCCTCTCCTGATACTTTAAACATGTGATGGGATAATTTCCTTGACTTTAATGTTAATCTTTAAATAGACTCATGTCTTTATTTTTTGATGTTGATTGTACAGAAAAAGTGTGTAACTGTAAATTCATTTGAATACATACCAAATAGCTCAAGTGCTTTTCAGATAAAGCCACATTAAGTTAACATGTTTCTTGACATATATTCATTTAAATAAGCAAACAGGTCAATGATAATACCTAAAGAGAGTGAATTTTTTTACATAAGATGAAATAGATAATCTTCAAAATCCATCCATTTGCATATTATTTCTTGGCCTCTACCTAAGACCAGAAATGTTTGATTCATGAATTAAACTGATTACAACTATACTTCCAATATTTTCCATTCTCCCTCCCACTTCTTTTCCTACTTCTCCTGGTATATTTGAAGGCAGAGTTAAAATAAATTAAATTCATTTAAATATGTTTAGTTTTCAAATGGGAAATATATATTTAAAAATCATAGATCAGAAGTGCATTTCTTTCACCTAAATTTTCATGAACATCCTAAATGCATTCTTCTCAAACTCATCCCCAACCTGCTGTCCACTTGGAAGTTACCATCGAACTGGACTTAGAGCTTGTTCTATTCTTGGTGGTATATCAACAAAATATTATTTAGTTAATTCAATATGGAATTACATAAAAATAATATAGTTTTCATAGACTTCTGTGATACTTTCACTAAATATTTTGCATCTAATATTCGATAACTTTATTCACGCATATACTATTTATTTATAAATATGACACTATTTATTTACATGTTCTTCTGTTAAGAGACACAAATAAATATAATTGTGGCATGTTCACAAATGAATAACATATATCACAGAAAATTATGGCAAATGCTTTCTTTTAATTGGGGAATTATTCTTTCACCTCCTTTATGGTGTTTTTGGAAGAGCAGAGAGTTCCATTTCAGTGTGTTATAATTAACTAGATTGCAGTGTGTTATAATTGACTAGATAGAGTCTCACTTTGTTGCCCTAAGTAGAGTACTGTGGCGTCACAGCTCACAGCAACTTCAAACTCTTGGGCTTAAGCGATTCTCTTGCCTCAGCCTCCGAAGTAGCTGGGACTACAGGCGCCTGCTACAATGCTGGGCTATTTTTTGGTTGTAGTTGTCATTGTTGTTTGGCAGGCCCTGGCAGCTCTGTCGTATATGGTTGGCGCCCTAGCCATTGAGCTATAGGTGTTGAGCCTCGAAATCAGGTCTTAAGTCATGAATTTCAAATCCAGCTCTGCAGACTTAGGATGGGACCTTGGCTTTGATGCTTGTCTCCAGGATACCTCCTGTCTGAGCCTGTCTGTTTACTGCTCAGAGTTCCCTACTCTTTCAACTGTGTATGGTTTTCAGTTTTGGACATGATATTACATTTCTGTGGCTGATAAATTAGTGTGAATGTAATGGCTTTGAGCAGCAGGAATTCATATTGTCCCTAAAGTCCATGGTCATGGTGTCAGCAGGGTGGCAATCTCCCAGAACAAGGTGGGCAAGAATCCTCCCACGCTTCTTCCACGCCTGCTGTTCTCCGTCACTGCTGTGCCGTCATTGCCTCTGTCTTCACAAACTTCACGTCCTTCACTTTCCTGTGTACCATCTCTTCTGTCTCTTCTAAGAACTTCTGTTGCCACATGTAAGGCCCATCTTCTAATGCACCATGATATTTTGTCAGGATGTTTAACTAACTTAATTACATCTGCAAAGACCCCATTGTCCACATAAGGGTAGATACAGAGAGAGATAGATACATGGATTCAGCAAGTCAATCCTGTATTCAGTTAATGGATCAATGGAGTTTATCACCTGCTGAGTTCCTACCTCCTACATACTGTTTTAACAACTAGGAATTCAATAGTAAATAGCAAATGAATCCAAGTTCCTGTTCTAAATGACCTTACATGCCAATGAGATTTAAGTGGTATTGTTATATCATTACAAGTAAACTTCGAATGCAGAAATCTTCACCAGAATTTAATCTTTTCAACAATCTTACCAGATAGAAGCTACTATGACCTAAGGAGAATGTGATTAGTACTCATAAACACAGTACAGTTCATAATATGTTTTTCTTTTTAAGTATATTTTGGGTCATAGCCAAGAGATTTAAATTTTGATCTTAATTCTGTCTCAAGAAAATTGGACAAGTTTTGAGACTGTTTCTTTTACAATTTGCTGAGCCTGAGGTTTCACTGGTGTAAAGTGAGAAGTATAAAGTAAGGATTCGGGGCCTTTCCAGGTTTGCAATTTCAGGTTAGTTCACAAAACAAACACTCAGAGAGCTATGCCATTTGCAGATTCGATTAAATCCAGATACCGTACAGATATGGAAAACATGATCTCTATTTTACTCCTCATTGTGCTTCTCTCTTAGCTAATCTTTTCATCTGAATTCCTAACTGCAGAATGCCAAAATTTTGCATCTGAGAAAATACTATGTCAAACCCCAGCAGAGAACACAGATTACATGGGTACAGTTCCATTCCAATAAGTTTATCGAAACACTCAAATATCTTCAAAGGTATTTTCTGATATTTATAGAGAGCTGCTGTCCCAATGTAGTTTTGAGTTTTACCATTCAGGGAGAAGTAATCAAGCAGACCAAGAGTCAAAGAATTGGAAGTCCAGGTGACACGGCTGTTCAAGGGACATCATAGCCCAGGGGGCATTGAGACCCAGGGGACTCATTGGCTCAGAAGACAGCACAACCCAAGGTCATGGCATCTCAGGGAACACGGAAGCCCACGGGACATCACAGCCCAGGGGACATGGTGGCCTATGGGACATGGCAGCCCAGGGGACATCAGGGAACTCAGCAGCCCAGGGGACATAGCAGCCCAAGGGATATCACAGCCCAGAGGACTCGGTGGCCCAGGGGACATCACAACCCAGGGGACATTGCAGCTCAGGGGACACAGCAGCACAGGGTACATGGCAGTCCCATAGTGCGTCTCTTCAAGAGTCTGTGTCATCTGCCCCCAAGGCCGGCACTGTACCTTTCAGGTCTGCAAGGTCTGGGGATTGGAACTGTAAAGACTTGCAACCTTTGATTCAATAACTATAGCGTGTTTAACCCCCACATGTCACTCCATGCCAGTCCACAGAATATTGTTTACAAATATGCAGCAGTGTTATCATCTTGGCAGTGGGATGTGACAACTTGCTGGCAGCTAAGGTGTCACCCATTACATTACAAGGTAAATGCTGTCAGTGTAAGTGATGATTTGGCCTCATAAAACCAGCAAATAAAGCATGGGCTTGAATCACCGTGACAGGGCTCCATTATAATGTGATCACCCAGATAACTTACAACAATCATTATAGTAACTTACTTCAGAATGTCTTTGAAACAAAAGCACAAATATTTAAAGTCTTACATATGACTCTAATTTGATAGTCATCATTGGGTGTTTTTAAATTTTTAACTGTTTAATTTTCCCCATTGACCATGAGAAAGATGAAACTTCTTGTCTTTCTTCCATTTTATTGAGGCCCTGGGACTAGTTCTGTTATGTTTCATGTCAAACATAATGATATATTTGCAGATGAAAAACCTTTTCATGCTCTCTATTATTTTTTGCTTGACCTCCTGGGCCCTAATGTTGCATTATTCACTTACCCAATGTTAACTGAGTGTCAACGACTCATTCAGGTATTCAACGAAACGTCATCCACACACACTCGTTCCATTCCTGCTAAGAACATACCAGGGTCTGTGCACATTATCTCTGATCTCTGCACTTGCACAGTTATATGCTTGACTAGATGCACCAACAAGCGTGGGACTTTGGGAGGATTATGATGAATTACACACGGTGCAATGACAGGGAATGGCAGTGCCCGTCTAAAAGATAGACGCTTGATAAATTATGTGTTGAATGAATGAAAGACTATCTAAAGAGAAGCGACCTTTCAGATGTCAGAAAGATGGAGAGAAGAAAGCAAAATAGATGATGAGAGAGGGTAGTAGGGGGAACTCAGAATTGGCTCATGCATAAGAGTCAGTGCACTTTATTATGTAATACATTATATTAACACATGCTGACCATGTATAAGAATACATTATGCAGTAATGATGTGTATTATATAAGATATGTATAATGCATATTCTTATAAACATGCCGTAACTTAACATTTTAACATCTGACTGCATAAGGATACATTACAGCTTTTGTTAATATATAATGGTATCATACTTATAATAATAAATTAATATAAGTAAATGTCATTACATACAAAGCACTGCTTACATTGCTATACACCTTAATATATGATTATATAAAACATTATACAAAACTGTTATATACAAGCATTAATTGTCTTCAGAAAGCTTATACACTGGAAGATGAGACTAAAAATAAATCAGCGGTGGCTCAGCGCCCATAGCTCAGTGAGTAGGGTACTGGCCACATACACCAAGGCTGGCGGGTTCGAATTGGCCCGAGCCTGCTAAACAACAACTACAACCAAAAAATAGCCAGGTGTTGTGTCAGGCACCTGTAGTCCCAGCTACTTTGGAGGCAGAGGCAAGAGACTCGCTTGAGCCCAAGAGTTTGAGGTTACTGTGAGCTGTGACTCCACGGCACTCTACCAAGGGCAACAAAGTGAGACTCTATCTCAAAATAAAATAAAATAAAATAAAATAAACCCAGTGGTATTAATTCAGTCAATGCACACTACTCGCATGCAACTTTGAAGAACTTTCTAGGAAATCGCTATCACATGAAAACACAGATAAATGGAGCCAGTAACAAGAGTATTTTGTAGGAAATCATGCATTGACAGGTTTACCATGTTTGAAAGGTATCAGACCCTTGTCCAGTTGCTTTATACCCATTATCCCTTCACGCTCAGACACCTTCCAGTGGGCAGGTGCTGTCACAGACTGGACAGATGAAGAAGAGCTGAGATTTAAATCCTTGCACTTTGGTTGTTTTAAGTTTTTTAATCACATTTCAGTGTACCATTATAATCCTTGATATTTTTGGAACACAGATGACTTTTTAATGCAACATAGGGTAAGGATTGGGGAAGAGTGTCAATAAAATTGTTTCTATAACCACACATAACTCATGATTTTTTTTCATAAACATTTACTGATTTTATTTTATCCTTGAGGAAACTACCGAATAAACAGGCTTTTGTAAAGAAATGAAGGCAGACAGGGTTGTAGAAGGAAGTTCTTATGTAAATGCCTTTATATTTAAAAATACTAAACTAGTTTTTCTTAAGATTTCAATTATTAAAGATTGATTTTGGTGATTTTAAGAAATAGACTTTCTTTTCATCTTACCTTTACATAAAAAAACAGTCATTATTAAAAATAGTTTATTACAAACTAAAAGAAAATAAAGGAAGGAGAATCAGCCTCAGTTGCAGACCCCAGACAGGCGACCCAGATCATGGCTGTGAACATTACATCTAAAGCCAGCTATGACTAGTAGTCATGGTTTTTTTTCACATTTGCAGGAAATATTATTAAGAGCACAGATAAATTATTTTAAATTTTATAAGCTTTGATATTCTGTTGTTAGGCACATGCACATTAAAGATTATTATTTTTTCTTTTTTTCTTTTTTTGAGACAGAGTCATTTTGTCGCCCTCAGCAGAGTGTCATGACGTCACAGCTCACAGCAACCTCTAACTCTTGGGCTCAAGCGATTCTCTTGCCTCAGCCTCCCAGGTAGCTGGTATTACAGGTGCCTGCCACAATGCCCAGCTATTTTTTAGAGACGGGGTCTCACTCGTGCTCAGACTGGTCTCAAACCTGTGAGCTATCAAAATACATGAGGCAAAAACTGACAGAACTCTAGGAGAAATAGATGAACATTCCATTACGGTTGGAAATTAACATCTACCCAAACTTGAAAGATCCAGCAGGGAGAAAATCAGTAAGGACATAGTTTAATTCAACAGCCACATCAGCCAATTGGATATAATTGACACCTGTTATGGACTAAATGTTCTCTTGAAATGCATATTTTGAAACACCAGTAAGATAGCACTTGGAGACAGGGCCTTTAGAAGGTAACTAGGGTTAAATGAAATCATATGGGTTGAACAAAATGAAACCTGTCTTGCTGGCACTTTGATCTTAGAATTTCCCATCTCTACAACAGAGAGAAATAAATTTGTGTGATTTGAGCTAAAAAATAAATAAATAGATAAATAAATAAATTTTATAAACTTGTATTTAAGGAATGTATAAATTTCCCCATATTAAATGTTGATTAAATGTTCTGATCTTGTGTTTGTGATTTTGTATTTTTTTATGTTGTCTAATATTTACAATAGAACATGAAAATTGTCTATCAAATGATAATTTAATCTAAAATGTAGCTTTTTGTTCTGTTTTTGAAATTTTTGTAAAAACATTTTCCATAACCATAATCAAGGCAATATACATGTCGATTGCTTCCAAAGTTTCCTTGCTCTTTCTTCCCTTCCTTTTCCCTTCCTCCCTCTTTCTCTCTCTTTTTCTCCCTTCCTTCCTTTCTCTCTCTCTCTCTCTCTCTCTTTCTTTCTTTCTTTTTTCTTTTTCTTTCTTTCTTCTCTCTCTTCCTCCCCCTCTCCCTTCCTTCCTTCTTTCCTTCCTTTCTTTCTCCCCCTTCCTTCCTTTATTACCAATGTTGGGATGTCAAAACCAGTGATCTGAGCACACCAAGTGGCAATGACAATTGATTTTGCAAAACAACATGTACTACTTTAGAGGGAAGCCGATTCTCAGAGGATGATAACATAATGAAAATGATAGTAGGGAAAAATGCTACCTGGTAGCTGAAAACTTCTTTTTAATTAGAAAGTTAAAAGAGAATTTACACAAATTTCATTGATGTGTGAATTCTTTCAGAATTTTCTTCATGCATATGCACACTTACAAGGTGTGTACACAGACACACCTACACTCATTCATTTTACATCTAGCTGGAGATTTTATTTTTCTACTCTATCATCTTGGCTTTTTTTAAGGGGTATCATCCTATCAATTATTTGTTCAAATTATTAAGTGAGTACAGATGTTTTTGTTGCATGGATGTCTTATAATGCTTAAATCAAGGATGTTGGTCAATGAATTACTGAAAAGCTTTTCTTTGTGCTTATATAGAAATCCAGACTTTTCCCAGCACCTTTCATAATCCTGCGAAATTACTAGAAGAAAAACTGATTGTGTTCACACATATTATGTACCTTAAATATTTATATTAGAATGTCTGCAGGAATATAACGACAAGCACAAGGCTTGGAGAAACACGGAGTAATGAACGAGGAGGTTCCGAAGAGGCTCCAAAGCTCAGCAGCATCTCTGGAGCCTTGAGAGGGCTAGACCCGGACCGAGAGGGCCAGGCTGTGACTGCCAGCTGCTGCTGCTGAGGGCTGTGAAACTGGGCAACATTCTTAACCTCTCTGTCTCTGTTTTGAAACCAGGCTAAGATTGCATGTGCTGACATTGTGCCTTTAATCCTTGTCAGGCACTGCATGAGTCTTCAGTAGCCCTTAGCGTATGGCTACTGTCTAGATAGGGAAACCTGCAGACAGATTGAAGGAAAGTCCCAAGGCCATAGAGGTCAATTGCTTCACATTTCTCTCTGTTTTTCTGGTTACCCAGGTCTATGCCCATTGACAATCTTAGCACCTTTAATTCAATAACTTGGTTCCATCTTCTGTGACTTTTTTTTATCTTAGATTTCCCTGAGGCTCTTCTTTCATTCATTTTCTTTGATATGTGAATACATAGTCATATCACAGATGGATGCCCCTTGGGTGCTGGCCCTGTACTCAAAAATCATGACTCTTTATTCATGAAAATTCCCCACCTGGTCCATGATGCTCACCTTGATGTGATGTAGATACAAGGAATTTTATATGAAGGTGAAATTTGGGTTACATATTGAATCCTGTTCCTTTCATAGTCAACAATTATTTGACAAGTAAGAGAAATCTTTAAAGATTCAGAAAGGAATACTATACTATTAATGTCTCTAAAAATTTTGCCACGAAAGAAACTTAGAAGGCCCTTAAACATACATTTTTATAGGTAGAGAAATTTTGAACATGTCATGATACAAATGGTAATGTACACATTTAGCCTGTATGATATGGGTGTTTAAGTATTTGATTTGGTGAAAATTTTCTCAAAATACATTCAAGGTAGCAGATAATGGTTATGGGCAAATTTAAATTATCTTTCCCTGGGGCCCAAAGGGGAAAGAGATTCTTTATGTGCAGGCAGGTGGAGAGATGGTTCAAAGTGTACAATATTGACAGACAATTCATAAAATTGGGAAAAAATGTAAAGTTCCTTTCAGTAATAGAAACAGTGGTTAGAAGGGGACCGGTGAAACTTACTGAATGCAGAATATAAAGGTCTTAACAAGAAAATGCCATGAAGGCTATGTTAACCAGTTTGATGAAAATATTTCAGATTGTATATGAAACCAGCACATTGTCCCCATGATTGCATTAATGCAGACAGCTATGATTTAATAAAAAAAATAATTTTTTTTAAAAAATAAAAAGAAATAGCCATCAGTAGTATATTTGAAATGACTATAAAGGAGCCAAAAGTTCAGGGACTAACATGGCAGAAATCATACAAAGGGCCTCTGTGTCATTAGTCATTGATACTTTATTCCTGGTATTTTACTTTCATGATTTCTTTTATTGCACCTGAACATCATTGCATTCCATGGTTACGAAACCTCCCTGAGTTGTTTGTACCATGCTGCCAAAGTCAAGTGCACAAGCAAGTTTGTCAACTTAATTGTCAGACCTCGCTTGATAACAGCTCTGATGGTCATTCCAGAAAAAGAGTTTCAAAGTTGCTTTGACAGGCGGACTAGGCACTGGCATTGGTGCGCAGCCTCCCAAGGGGAGCCCCTCGGAGGAGGTTGCAGTGATAATCAGCAATGAGGGATGTAGCACTTTTCTAGGACGAGTTCATCAACTTCATTGTTAGACCTTTTATATCTTGTTTTGACGTTCATTGTCCTATGTGGCATTTTCTTTCTTTTGTTTGTATTTCTTTAACTTTGGTCTTGAGAGATCTTTATCAAGGATAGAACTATGGGAGAGTCTTGGCCTGGGATGTGGAGGTGGGGTTAGATGTGTGTGAAACAGAAGAAATTTATCAACATATAGATCCCAAAGAGGTCATGGATGCTACTGGAAGCCATTGGAAACTTGGGAGGCAGCAGGGACCTCAGTCAGTGGGTAGGGAGCAAGACAGAGGGAAAACCTGTGGACGGTGCCATTATGAAGATCCATGTGTATTCTGCCATGGGGGCAGCAGATGGGTTGCATTTGGAGAAAACAAATGAAGGAAGGAACTTGCCTCTGTCTCCAGGGTTGCACATTAGGGTTTTATCACTGTTAGCTGAGGGATGATTCAGGTTTGGGGTCAGTTAGTAGGTTGAGGACCAAGCGGGTTACATTACAAATAACCATATGGAGAAGGGAAGTTTGAACTAGACCAAAGCTGATAAGTAAAACTGGGTTTCAAACACCTTTATAGAAGGTGTAAACAAGAGTGCCAGAACAACAGCTGCATTAAACAAATTCAGGACATAGCCAGTGGTTGGAAGGATTCCCCACGTGCAGCTTCTGGATACACATTTCAGACATTGCTTTTGTCTCCAGCTTAGGTGAATGCAATGCCAGGTCACTACAGGGTATTTTTATATAGTGATTATACTCCCAGCCCCCAAATTTTGTCAAGATATTGGGTAGATGAACAACGCAGACTGAAGCAGAAAAACAGAACAACTGTAACAAAAACAGCAGAAAGTGCTATTCTAGCTGAATGTGTGTGGCCAGCCCAGAGCGTACAGCCTCAAGAGAACCTGAGAAAATGTGCCAGTGGCAGTGGGGCGAGGTCTGCAGTGGGGCACAGTTTGCTTTTATATATTCATGGAGTTAGGAAGATTCTATATCAAGAGGTGGGGCAGACATCCCTTCAGCCTGAAAAGAAGGGCGATCTCAAAGAGGAGGAAGTCTTCCAGGTCACACCTGGGTTTAAAAAGGTTATTTGATTTGTAATTGCTTAAAGAAGTGAAGCTTTGTCCAAAGGTTTGGAATGTTTTAACTTTGATAAGGAGTCTGTTAATAAGAGACAAGTCAGAGGACACGCATCAAACTCAACTGGTGTGTTAAGTATGTTGATGGCCTGCGCGTGTGCAGTTTAAGTTTTGCATTTTAGGATGTAGGCTTGTTAAGAGTTTCGTGTCTCTTTGCTATGAAGAGTGGGTCTAAAAGGGAGGGGATGTGAAGATGCAGGTCTGACCACCCTTCTCCTCAAGGCCAGTAGCTCAGCTTTCAGGTTTTTCTAGGGTCCTGGGCAAGAAAGGTTTGCTCAGGCCACTGAGAGGATTAAGATTTTATTGTAGTTCACACTTCTGAGGCCCTTTCACTCTATTTCAAGGCACTCAGCACACCAGCGTGCCGCACTTTGGTGCATCATATACTGAGTCTCAACAATGGCACGCACCCAAAACACTTTTTTTTTTTGCCATTTTTGGCCGGGGCTGGGTTTGAACCCAACACCTCTGGCATATGGGGCCAGTGCCCTACTCCTTTGAGCCACAGGCGCCACCCACTAAAAAACTCTTTTGAAAGAAGGAACCTCACTGCTGTCCCCCAGCAAAGCCATTCACTTCTAAGGTGAATTTTTCCTATGATGGTAGTCATCTGTGTGGCATCAGCTCAGCTCTTATGTGAGGAAAAGACAATTTCAGACCTTTTGCTGCTCATTTAAGTGGGTAATTTGCACATATTGTAGACAGGACAAGGTTTAGTGGCAAGAGAGAAACTATTTATTGAGAGTGAACTATGGCCAGAGAATTTGAACATTAATTTAACTCTCACTATCAGAACTGAAGTATAATCATTTATAGATTACTAAACAAATGAGGGGACTAAGATATGGGAAAGTCAAGTTATTTGTTCAGAGTCATTTAGTTAGGAAGGGTTGGAGGCTCGGGTCCAGCTCCCCGTTCCTGCTTTCTGGTCCACAGAGCCAGCTGGAGCTATATTTGAGGAATGTGATCTTATAGTGTCCATTTGGTTTGATATTCATTAAGTTGCATATCCTAAAAGAGACAAATGATTTTGATTTTTTTTTTTATTTTTACATTTTTGTGTGTGTCTCCTTAGAGGGTCATTTTCTAAATTATGTAGCTTGATTTGATAATAGAAGTAAAAACAGCTTGCTCCTACTTAAAGAATAATCACCCTTTTTAGTAGAGAGGCACACTAGTTTAAAAATAGCCTTTCCAGAACCTACCACTTTCTCCAAAACCATCTTCTGTAAGGTAATTGACACAAATCTCCTATCATTCTCCTGGCTTCTTCACTCAAGGCTTTCCCTTGAACATCTGTCACAAGGAAAGGGTAGACCCAGTTGCCAAAGTGTTTACCAACACAGCAGCCCTGAGGGAGCCAGGAGTTTTGTCATATGGCAAAGTTGTCTCTGAGTCTAGTTCCAGAGTGGAGCCAGAAACCTGGCATTGGTTGTTCTCTGTCACAAAGAAGCTGGCCCTGTCCGTGCCTGCTCTAGAACTCAGTTTAAAACTTTGTGGCATTTTATGAAATGAAATGATATGACAATGACATGACAATGCTTAGACATTCTGGTCTTCTTTCTGGCATTTCACCAGTTAGATTTTAGTCACTCCTCTTACATAAATTGGAAAGCCATATCCGTCAGGTAACCCCTGGAAAAATGTTCTTATGTCCAAGTATGTTTATGAGTTGATCCCTGCCTGGGGAATGCAATGATACATTCTGAACCACGAACCTTAAACATTTACAAGACAACTTACAATTTATAGAAATTACTAAAAAAATTTGGAGAACTGACAAGTAGTCATCCCTACATTGACACTAGTTATAAAATACAATTCCCTCACTAAACTATAAAAGTGAGGGCTCAGAAGGAAAATGTGAATGCAAGTGCATGGTGAGAGTAGAAT
This sequence comes from Perodicticus potto, assembly GCA_963574655.1. Classification (NCBI taxonomy): domain Eukaryota; kingdom Metazoa; phylum Chordata; class Mammalia; order Primates; family Lorisidae; genus Perodicticus; species Perodicticus potto. Next base: position 29,762 of record CAUYRH010119956.1, read on the forward strand.
CTGCTTCCTTTATTTGGGAGAGCAATTTGGAAAAGTAAAGTTTTTGTTCTTATATTTTCCTTGTGTACCTTCCTTCTTTTTGTTTCTTAGTAAAGTATAAAGGTAAAGACTCCACTAAGGATTCAACACAGGGCTGTTCCTTCAGTGCTGCGGGCTTCCTCTTCCTAATGAGGACAAATGTGGTAATGATTCTCAGGTTTCTTGGATATAAGCTAGATATGACAGACACATGAGATTTTCTTTGAATTTTGGTGCCTCTGGTAAGAGGGTTCATTTAATGTCAGAGGGCAATGGTGGATAAATGTGAAAGTAAATGAACATCCAAAAGAGAACAGTATCTGGAATTACTCAGGCTGACCCTTTCCCAGTGGAGATAAGAGAAGCATTGGGTTCATACCACAGTTGAGTGGATCAACTGCATTTATGTCCCTGAAATGCCTAGGTCAGTTTGTATGTATAAGTATTCAGTGCTAGTAAGTAGCTATCAATGCTAATCCATCCCCACTGCAACCACCACTAGGACTTCTTAAAGACTGTCGTCTAATCTTTGGACCTGGTGTCTAAGGAAGTCTTACCACACCAACAAACAGGGACAAAATCAGAGAGATGTTAGTCACACCAAAATGTCCACCTTCTCCATGCTATAAAATATATTTTTATCCTTGTTACTCTAAGAACTCAAGACACACCACTGAAAATTGTCTTTGCAAGTTGCAAAAAAGGTAGCAAGGCACTGTGGCAAGGGCCTAAACTTTGCAGAGGCACAGGCCTCCGTGGAAATAGTGGTGACCACCAGCCACTGTCCCCTAGTTTGCTACTCAGGACTCACAGAGCAGATGGTCAGAAAGATTCTTAACTTTCCTCATCGATGATATCACCCTTGTGAAAACAAAGGCTAGTTTTGAAGTATCTTCTAGGCGCAGAATTCTGGCAGGATTGTGGACTCTACCAGACCAGTAGCCCATGTGGAGAGCATGAGGCGGTAGGACCCCCACAGCCTGAGGAACATTCAGAGAATGAACCCCAAGTGCTTCTCCCCAGTTCCCATAAACCATATTCCTTTCTTCATGCTCCCTCTTCGAGAAGGGGGGGAGTTCTTTCTTTGTCTAGTTAATCTTTATGAACTATGCAGAAATCTTGTGATCTTTCCCTTTTTGCTTGTTAATATATGTTAACGAAGTTAAGTTGAAACCATTAATAGGATGATTTGTCTTTGTTAAAGTTATTTACATTTTCCAATCATATTGTGAGACCAAAAATATGTCTTTTGTCTATGCTACCTCCCTCTAAACAACCCTTCAGAGATATGATAAAATAAAGCTGATTTTGTGTTTGGCGACTGGATGCAGCCATCAGCTGAGTCAGACCTGACCCCATCTTTCCTGTCTTGTGTCTGCTCTTGTGTTTTGTTTTCCTCAACCCCCACCACTTCCACTCTGGTCCATTCCCCTTCTCCACACAGGCTGGTGAAGGCCCATGTGGAAGAACTGACTCAGCTAGTCTCATGACCCTACCAGAGAGTCAACTCAGCAAAGAAGACAATTTTTATACCCCTACAGTCCCTCCCTAATCCAAGCCAATTAGCAGGCCCAATTGCTTAGCCTTTTTCCTGCTAAAATACCTTTAAAAATGCTTTCTCCCAAATTTTTAGGGAATTGGACTTGAAGAATTCCTTCCATCTCCTCACATGACACCTATGGTATTGAATTCCTTCTCTGTTAACCTTCCTGTCTCAGAATGGTGACTTCTTGAGCAGTGGGCAATGAACCTGATTGGGTAGGAACAACTCCCCAAAATATGAATTCAGGAGACCAGAATATGTCACCCTAAAATGTACCACCTTGGCAATTTATTACTTTAAAGTATTGAGAACAATTCTACATGGAAAAACTCTTTGCATCCCTCTCAACTGCAGAAATAATGTATAAAAACCCCCTATTTTGGGGAACAAAATACATCTTTAAAGGAAATTTTCATTAGCAAAGGTGCCCATATCAGGAAGACAGCTGTTCTAAGACAACTGTTGTTGCCTGTGAGACTTTTATCTGCACAACAAGGCAACCTCTGCTCCCCCCACATTTCTTACCCTCGTTCACCTAGGACGTGAAGCCCCCAGAGAAGCCTCAAGACCCCAATCCTTCCTGTAGCGCATCTAGTCTTTCTTTCAATCTCATATTTCTGTGGGAATCTCTAGCTTACGTATGTAAGTAAAATTGTTTCTCCTTAATGATAATTTAATTCATGGCTCAGTGGATGAGTCCAGAATGGTAGGGGGAAATCATTTTTCCCTCTTCTCCATTATCCACGTTTGCAAATGTAAAAAGCATCTCCCCGTTTTATAATTTATATCCTGAGGTTGATCCACCCACTTTTTTACAAGGCACAGGGCCAGGTCCACTTATCAGCACAGCCAAGGGCTTACTGAGGGGTCTTGGGAACATGGCACGTTCCGTTGACTTCACAGTCAGAAATCAGCTTTTCACAAAGAGCCCTTTATGTTGTTTGTCAGGAATTCCTTGCAAAGCAAAGGGCTCAGGTAGAAATCAGTCCCTGGACTCTTTGACTAAGCTTTAGCCTCGCTGTGACAACTGTCTTCTAAGTATGTCACAGAAAATGCCATTTCACTTACGCGAGCGAATTCCTGGAACTCTGCAGTTGGCCTGCATAGAAGAAAGGTGTGAAAACTGTTCCGACTGCTTGAGTTTTGAAAATCGAGAGAGCAGTGAATTTGATCTTATTCTGCTCCATTCAGACTGCCAGATTCCCCATTAATTTTTAAATCGTAGAATGAATTTTAAAAGCCAAAGTGGCAGCAGATGGCACATTTTGTCATTCTTCACACTCAAACATTCTTGCACCTACAGAAAAACACACAGAGATTTTGTTGCTTATGACACAGTGACCCAGAGTCTGAGCTGTGTTTCCTTATTTGCCATCTTCTGAACTGCCAGCAGACGCCCTTTCCTTCCATTACCCAGGCCCCAAACTAAATTTATTAGGTTGCTCCTGTCAACCTAAAATGAGCCACAGAGAGACTGATTCTTCAAAGCAAAGCATTTATTCAGGATAGCAGGAGATTGAAATTTGGGGTATGTGTGCCACAGAGGACCACAGGCATATTCAAGGCTGTTGAGGCAAAGGAGCTTTAAAAGACAAAAGGAAGTCCACATAAGCTGTTTTGAAACAAAGGTCTCTGACTAACAGAGGTTTCCTGCAGGAGTTGGCATGAACTCATGGGTGGAGACAGACTTTGTTCAGCAAGTGTCCTGTGTAGACAACTTATCAGGGACACTGAATTTTTTGGGAATTCCTTCTCACACATCTGCCGCCTAGGCACACCCACATGAGTGCGCCTCCTTTGTGGGGTCCCTGCTCTCTTTGTTAGAGAGAATTTAGTGCCTCCATTCTGTTCTTAATAATTTCCACACACCATGAAAAGTAAAAATACTAAAATCTAGAGCTACAAGTAAACTATATTTGCATTTTTCTTTTTTTTTTTTTTTGAGACAGAGTCACTCTGTTGCCCTGCCTGGGTAGAGTGCCATGTTGTCATAGCTCACAGCAACCTCAAACTGTTGGGCTCAGGTGATCCCCCTGCCTGCACCTACTGCGTAGCTGAGACTAGAGGTGCCTGCCACAATGCCCAGCTAGTTTTTCTGTTGTTAGTAGAGATGGGGTCTCAGTCTTGCTCAGCCTGATCTTAAACTCCTGAGCTCAAGCAATCCACCTGCTTCAGCCTCCCAGAGTGCTGGGATTACTGGCAGGTGTGAGACCCTGCACTCAGCCTAAATTTGCATTTGTTCGTAGGCCATGTTGAAATAAAAATGTTACTTCCTAAAATTGGTATTTAAAATATATATGTTAAATATTTTTTTAAATGTAGTTTTTTAGATTCTATTATTAAAAAATTACTCATCACTATTTTGGCAGGTAGGATACCCGTGACAGCATATCAACGAGTCAGCCGAAAACTCTCAGGTGTGAGGATAGAGATAGAAATCTCTAAAATTTTACTTTAATAACAGAACTTTTCAAATTAATTACCTATGTGATAGTAAAATACACATACAATTGTCGAAAAGCTACTGGGATGTTCTTTCTTGTCCTATGAAAGTCATGCTGAGAATAAAGATTACATCCTAAGCACACAGGTTTTAGGCATGTGTTCACCTATTCCATTTTTAAGCACACATCTGAGTACCCTGCAAGTTCCAAATCCAGAGTATACACCTGTTTCCCTGAGAAGCTCAAGGTCGTGTGGGAGAAAGAGTAGCAGATCAGTCATTGAACATTAAAAGGAAGATGAGGAATCCTGTGCTATCCTCTAGCAAAGCAAGACTTATTACAATTATTAAAACAACTGTTTTGTACAGTTGTTTTAGAGAAGAGTTTGTGAAAGGCCTTTGAAGAATGAAGAATGTCTCACTATGTTCTGAGGGACAGTAAATAAGGCAGGCAGTCTCAGGGAGGGCCACGAGTGCAGAAGAACTGGAAGCGTCTGGTGTGGCTGCTCTCTTAGGGGCAGAAGTGCCAGGAGGAACATGCCAGGGCCAGAAGGTATGCAGAGCTGTCATCTAACTGGCTTGAATGCTTAGCACAGCCTTGGGAGTCAAGAATTCCCACAGGAGATGGAGCAAGTCAGCCTGAAAAGATGATGGAAAACCAAAAGAGGTGATCAGCAGGAAAGAACAGGATTCCTATTTTGATATCGTTTGTCTTCTCGTGATGGATTGGCGAGTGTTCTTTATAGGACATAGATACAAGCCAGTTTATACGCGCATCTTGGAAAGACAACAAAGGGCAGTGTAGTGACTTTGGGTTCTCCCCAAGAGTATGTCACCAGGTAAATCAAGGGGTGACTCTGTGTTTGAGCCACTTCTGCTTTATTTAATTGTCCATAAGTTTATTTTTAACTTATTTGTTTTTATACAGAAGGTAAGTTTCTTGATAATAGTAAGTATTTAAGGTAAACTTTTTTATGTAATCTGGTAATCTCTGAGTTTTATTGGGTATTTAGACCTTTTATATTTAAAATGCTTATTCACATTAATGGGTCAACTCTATTATTTTGGGGTTTTTGTTTGTTTATTTGCTTTACTTTTTTATACATACTTTGTTTTCCTTTTCCCTGACTTTTTGGTAGATACACCATATGGTATTTCATTTTGTTTTCTTCATAAAGGGCTAATTAGTTATAATTGTTTATTCCATTTTGAAGTACTTCTTATAGTAGCTACTCTAGGATTTATAATATCTCTATTTAATCAATCAAAGTTTATCTTCAAATAGCATTATATAATTTCAAATGTATTGTAGGAATTTTATAAAAGCATGTCTGCATTGTTTCACCCTCATCTTTCTGTCATTTCCGTCACATATTTGACCACTTTTACACGAGTTTTAAATGTCACATGCATTTATCCTATTTTTGCATTTAGTACTCAAGTATCTTTTAGATATTTCAAAACTGGGAAGGAAATGTTTTTTATATTAATTATATTCCGTTTATGATTCTATTTAGTTACAACTTACCCATCCGTTAAAAGATCTCCCGTGGATTTCGATTTAGTCTGCATAGTTGCTGAGAAGAATTCTTATCATTGTTTCTTCAAAAGTAAGTTGTCTTATCCTCTTTTCTGGTTGTTTTCTAGATTTTTATCTCCATCACTCTTTTTCAGCAATTTTATAATGATGTGTCTTTGTATGATTATCTTATGATTGGGGTTGAAATTCTTGGAACTGTGTGATTGTACTACTCATCACCTATGGAAGGTTTTCACCCATCATTCATAAATATTAATTTTTCTGGGTTTTATTCATTATTCTCTCATTTGGGGGATCAAATTGCATGTATTTTGACTCACTGATATTTCCCAATGGATCAATGATATTCTGTTTATTTTTCTTCAATTTTGTTTCTCCCCCACTGTGTGTTTTACTTTTGAGAGTTTCTATTGCTTTTTCTTCAGGTTTGCTTATATTTTATTCTGGGTTTCTAACTAGTGTTCATCATATTCAATTCACTTTTAAAATTCAGATATTACATTTCATCACTAGGTATTCTACTTAGATTTTTATTTTATTTTATTGTTTTTTTTGAGACAGAGCCTCAAGCTGTCACCGGGATAGAGTGCTGTGGCATGACAGCTCATAGCAACCTCCAATTCCTGGGCTCAAGCGAGTCTCCTGCCTCTGCCTCCCAAGTAGCTGGGACTGCAGGCACCCGCCACAACGGCCGGCCATTTTTTGGTTGCAGCCTTCATTGTTGTTTGGCCGGCCCAGGCTGTATTCAAACCCTCCAGCTCAGGTGTACGTGGCTGGCGCCTT